>CAJUYG010000179.1:141950-180959 GCA_910591675.1 Galerucella calmariensis
TATTGAACCTATTCGGTGATAAAATGAAGTTTTTAAGCAGGGAAGTCAGATTGAATTTGGAGTTCATGAACTTGAAACTTTATTGGTTGAATTTTTGGGGTAGTTAAGGTTCCCACCACATGTAATAATATATTACCTCAGTTATAAGGTTTCTAAGAAAATGTTAGTGGCTTTGTTGATTTTTGATATTCGAATAAAAATGAAGCCCTATTAGTACTGCACGAAATAACGTTCTATAATAAACGAAATATCCGAAATTAATTATACTTGCTTATATGAATTATTTTATAGGGTGCTTCAAGTTGAAAAATAGAGGTTGAATATATCCCATTAGTTAGAACTTCGTCTCAGCTGTATTTTTTTATTATTGCTGCTAGGAGAGTTCGACCAAATTTTTTTGGGAAATAAAATATATTCTTTATTATTATTCTGTGATTTGTTCAACTTCGATCTTTATGAAAATGAGGAAATTTCTTATGTGAATTATTACAATAACACAATGGTTTAAAGTCTGTCTTTTGTTCCCACATGTGTATGACATACTAGTAATTACCAGAAATTTTTCATGTTGCAATTTCGTGTTATAATCTTGATATATCATTCTGAGCCATTATTTTAGTTAGGAGATAAAAATAGATAAAATTACAATACTGTAATTATTACAGATTGGAGTCATTGAAAATTACAGATTTGGCGAGTCTTTCATTCATTCATGATATACAGTGTGGAAACCACTTATGGAATAAAATTCTTTATGTCATTATTTTAGATAATTATAAAAAATGCCGAGACACGTCAACTTTTGAATTGAGTTGTGCGTTATGTAAACATAAATTTAAATATACAGGGTGATTCACGCAAGTATGCCATAGTCGGTGTTTTTTTGTAATGAAACACCCTGTATATTTGCATATTTTTGAAATCCTCTTAATGAATCGATTCCAACAAACCAAATAATGTATGGTCATTTATGAATTATACAGGGTGAAATTTTTATTTTTACAGTTATTAAACACATACATAAAATACCTGATGTATTTGATTTTGATACATTAACATAAATGCTCAAAATGTGCTCCACCTAGTTGTTGGCAATAGCACAGTCTCCTATGGAACTCCTCCTTAACTTTGTTTAAAGTATGAGGTGAAATATTCCTTATTTCTGTAGTTATCCTGTCTTTGAGGTCTACAATGCTAGTTGGTTGTGTTGCATTTACTTTGTTCTTGAGATAACCCCACAGAAAGAAATCTAACGGCGTAAGGTCTGGCGATCTAGCTGGCCACTCAATAGTACCTCTTCGTCCAATCCATATATTGGGGAAGATTTCATCTAAATAAGTTCTTACCATTAAAGCATAATGGGGTGTTGCCCCGTCTTGCTGGAACCAAACATTTTCATTCGGTAAGCTAGGATCTATTGCGTTGGGATATAAGTTTGCCAACGCAGGAATAACTTCATTTCTAAGCATATATTTAAATATTTTTCAGCTGTCAAATTTCCAATTATAAATATAGGACCAATAATTTGGTCGCCTATGATACCGGCCCAAACGTTCACCTTTTGAGGGTACTGAGTATGTGTCTCACGCATCCAATTAGGATTCTCTGCTGACCAATATCTACAGTTCTGTCGGTTTACCTCTCCATTCAATGTGAATGTTGATTCGTCGGAAAAAAAAAATGGTACCAAGAGCTATCTCATTTCTGTTCAGCTTATTCATCAATCTTTCGCAGAAATCCATTCTATGATCTGGATCGTCTTCTGTTAACTCCTGCACAAAAGTTATTTGTAGGGATGAAGTTTTTCTTTATGAAGACATCTTGAAGTTGGATTCTCTTCGACACAACAAAATATCCACTTTCACATCATCTTCAACGAAGTGTGGTTTTCTTTTCAATGGTTTGACATGTCCAAGTTCTCTGAATTGTGCATGAATTTTAGACACAGCACTTTGTGAAATATTAGGTAATTCGGGATACCTGTGATTAAATAAGTTTGCCACTTCAACTTGACTTCTGCAGTTATCCCCGTACCCGATCATCATTAAAATCTCAATTCGGTGAGTCTCAGTTAAATATTTCATTGTTATGTCGACAAGGAAAGAGTGTTTGACAAAGATTTTACTTTTTCAGCATAAACTGTCAACACATCAACAACTGACAGAATAGAAAACAATCCTCATTATTTATCGATTTAAAACAATCCACATTATTTACCGATTTTATCTAATTATTGGCGTTTTTGGGCAATTTTTAGGTATTTATGATAAAATTCATGGGCGTAGCAGGTTTTATTTAATATACAAATACGTCTAATAATTAGTTAGTTTAGATTTTTGAATATTTCGAGTGTAATAAATTATTAATTTAAAAATTTCACCCTGTATAATTCATAATTGACCATACGTCATTATTTAGTTTGTTGGAATCGGTTCATTAAGAGGATTTCAAAAATATGCAAATATACAGGGTGTTTCATTAGAAAAAAACACCGACTATGGCATACTTGCGTGAATCACCCTGTACATTTACATTTATGTTTACATAACGCACAACTCAATTCAAAAGTTGACGTGTATCGGCATTTTTGATCATTTTCTAAAATAATGACATAAAGAATTTTATTCCATAAGTGGTTTCCACACTGTATATTTAGACATTATAATTGAGCAGAACATAACCTTCCAGTTGTTTAAATATTTGTTTTGCAATTTCGGAAACAAATCACATTGGTAAAATGTGAACAATAAGAGATAAGGGATAGTGATGATAGGCATAGATGCCCGAGTTAAAAAAATCATGATAATAATTGCAATTTTTAATTTTCGCTTAACGAAATAATTTGAAAACAAAATTTTCTAAAAAACAAAACATTTATGAGTAAACAAAAGGTATGCAATGGCAGACAGACAGTCCAAATAGTCTGAATGCGCTCCTGTTAGATTTCACTTTCTAGTTTAAATACACTCATCTTCAAGTCTGTTACCGATTCAATCATGGGCGTAGCAATAGGTTGTGCGAATAAATCATCCAAAGCTATTTAAAAAATATATATAAAACAATCCAGATCTTACACTTAAATTCTTTTATGGCTCACCACACCTAGCATTCTATTTGCACACACTGCGGCCACTAATGGATAGTGCTCTGATTGGCAAAATCTGAACTAAGGAGAAGGAAAAAGTGTTATAATGGATACGAATGTCGTAATAGCCAATGAATTTGATAATTAGATAAGCACAAATTTCAACAACTTACGAGTAAACTGCAGAGAACTGTCAAAATTTAATATAAAAGATCTGTCACATAGGTAGTCTTCTATCTATCTTCTATCTTCACAACTGGCAATTTTATATTATATATTTTAAAATAGTTGCAACAACGTTTTCGACGCAAAAGTTATAAAACAATATTACCTACTCTTAAAAACGTTTACAATGTGTTTATATGACAGCTATAAGATGTAATGTGCACTACTTTATAAAATAGTTTCCAGTTTCCGTTCATATTTTATAACACCTTTAACAATAATCATGAAACAAGTTTATACTTTTTTCGGAGGTCTTAGACAAATTTAACAGCAGTATTATAAAACGGGTTTATTAAAGCTTTTCCTATTACGCTATAAAATATCCTTGAAATTTCTTATACTATTCTTATAAAACCACTATACAACAGTTTTATAAAATATTTTTGGTAGTTTAATGTAAACGTTATAAAGTAAAAATACAACATTAAATCACTACAATAAAATAAAAAAGTTTTATAAATGTATTCTAAAGCCTATGAGAAGCAATTTCATATTAGATACAGTGAAAATATAATAATTCTGCTTTCAGCTTCTACACTCTTGCACGAGTATAAAAGTATCAGTAACAGTATCAGCCGAAGGAACATTAAAAAAAGCGCAAGATGGTATTTGCCAAAAATTTCGTAATAATTATCAATTTTCAAAATATTCTTTGTTTATAACAAGAAAGAAGGGCTCGGCGCCTATTTCTTTCCGTGGCGCCTTAGGCCATGGCCTATTTGGTCTAGTGGGTAACACGGCCCTATGCAGAGCCATCAAATTATGAAATAACTTTGCTGGTTGGGTAATGGATATTAAAGTACAGTTTCTGCATAAAATATGGAGAGATAAAAACTAATTTAGGTTAAAATGAATGCAGTGAAAAATCCCGTTCAAATGAATTTTCTTGTCGATTTTCTAATAATTTAAATAATATACTGCATTGATTTGCCTTATTTGTTACGCCCTTGGTTGTAGTCGAAAAAAGAAGCATTATTTTTATGTACCTACTTTTTTAATACCTTACGAAAATTTAACCACCGCCACAGCCGGTGATATCCTTCCCTTCAGTCACCTTCAGTTCTAAGGAAACCAAAACCAGCCTTGTACGCATGTTTGTGAGTCATTTTGTGTAAAACCCAACTTCGCTCGTTTTATTTTACTGGTAAAATACAGTTGGAATTTCCAGTCAACAGTCAACAGTCAACAGTCTCAATAACAGTATATAATTCTTGGCGCAAGGTTATTTTTAATCTTTCTCGTTGAACCAGTTGTTTGTGATTTTTTGTGTAGTCTTGTGATTTTTAAATTAAATTAAAATGGCTGATACCGATACGAAATTTTTTACACTAGAAGAAATCGCCAAGCACGATGGAGACCAAGATACAAGAGTGTGGATAATAATAAGAGACATTGTTTATGATGTCACGGACTTTTTAGAACAACATCCAGGTGGTCCAGAAATAATACAAGCCGTAGCAGGGAAAGATGCTACGGTAGAGTTTGAAGACGTTAGGCATTCATTTTTAGCTAAAAGACAAATGAAAAAATGGAAAATTGGTGAAGTTGTTGCCGAAGAAAGAAAATATCCTGTCGAAGCAAACCAAAGAAGTTGCATTATTATGTGATCTTTTTTAATTAAGACGAAGCTTATTAGAATAACTACACCTAACTAGTTTCTTAAGACTGGCTTTTATTTTTGTAAAAGAACTGCCTTTTTATTGTGATTGAGTATTTAATGTTGTTTTTACAAGTTATATGAATAGTGATAATAGTTGTAAAATATTTTTTTAACTGCGTAAGTACCAACAAAGTACCTACATTGTATTGTTAAAATGAAAAGGAATAATATATATTCTATGTAAGAAGAATTTAGTCAATAAATTTTAATAAATAATGGTTTTAATTTCTTGGTTTCAATCACCTATTTTTGTTTATTTGAAAACCGATTAGAATTGATTGAAAGCTTTATCAGCTCTGATTACTATATTTTTAAAATTATAACACACAAAATGAGTCATAAATATACTTTTTAGATAATAAAACTGAAATACCAAGGTTATGTTATGAAATAATTTTTATTAGGGTTAAAAGGGGTAAATAAACTTGTATAAAATTTATAATGACTATTAATATTATACAGGGTGTTTTCAAAATGACCCTTACAACGTTTGCATGTAGATACCTCTCGTAAAATTGGAAAAAATGATATTACAATAGGTATATAGGATTGAGGGGTCCAACAAAGCAAAATTAAATGTTTTAATTTTATAACTTCAAAATGGATGAATAAATTCATTTGACATTTGGTAGGTTGTTGTTAAATGTAAAGGGGCATATTTTGATGGAAAAAAATTATCCATTTTTGATCCAGTGGTGTACATTTGCAAGAATATGTCACCTTTCTCCTCCCACTGGCATTTAAAGCTATTTTATTTTGTATTCCTCCATGGTTTTCACGTGAAAAACGCATAATCTTTACTTATTCAAAAATTTGTAGCTATCAAGATATTTAATGTTCTCAAGTCTGCAATATCACTTTATAATAATGAAATAAAAAAAAATTTCATGTATTTGTTCAATAATTACCGAACTCCGAACTACTAATGGTTAGAAGCTAGAATGTGTCACAGAAACTAATTTGTGAAACAGCAATGCATCTAAAACATTGGGAGAAGACTGTTGAAAATATTTGTCCAAACTTGTCAATTTATTATTAAAAAATGATGTCGTAAACTTGATAAAAACATTAAATATATTGAAAAATAAAAATGTATGAATATGTGAAGGTTATGCGTTTTTCACCTCAAAACCATTGAGGAATACAAAATAAAACGAAAATAAAGCTCTTATCGTGCGGGTTCAAAGGTCACTAACCATATGTATCAAATCAGAAGACACAGAGGTTACCAAAATATGAGATTACAAATATACTTTTTCATTTATTCTCGAAATGATCTATCAGATTAAGTACCATTTTTTTGCTTGAGGATGCAAAATACCGGAAAATTGCTTCTTATTATATTCATATTGTCACTTTGAATTGTCAAAGTGACATTAATGACATTTAAATAAAAACTTCGTTGATGAAAGACTTTTTCGAATCGCTGAATACTAAATCATATCCTTTTTTCTCCCGTCAAAATTGCATAAGTCTGTCTTATTCATCTTACGGATTTTATTTGGAAGTTATAATTAAACGCATATAAAAGAAAATAAAAACGGTATGTCTTTGTTGAATCGTACGACCAACATGAAAAGACTGCATTTTAATATATCTACTTGCAAACGTTGTAAGTGTCATTTTAAAACACCCAACACTCTGTATATAAAAATCCCATACAGCGACATGCAAGTGGTTTTTTAATCCACTATAAAATAAGAATGTATCCATTTCTAGTATTTCATAAAAATAATGCTTGCATTGACATGATGTACATTAAAACCAGTTTTTTGCTCAAATATAGTTTGATCTGATATTTGGAATTATACTTTAGTCAAATAGTGACAACTTTGGAATGGAAGACAATTGCAAACAAGTATAAATATTTGTACTACGCCAGTCAAGATATTCAAGGTCAAAGTATCACGTTTTCTGATTATATTTGAAGACAAATAAAAAATTTGTAAAGCATGAAAATATCTATTTTGGACTAACAGGATGTTTTATACATTTAATCACCTGATAACATTAAAAGTGGAATTTTGGACACTTTTAATGCTAATTTCTTGCCAAAAATATAAAATTTCGTGATTTACTAATTGATATTGTTCATAATTATATTAATTGCTACCCAATGTTTTCGTTTAACCCTGATGGTGACAACAGCTTACTTGATTTTTGATAAGGTACTAATACGTCCCTGTTTTGTCTACTTCTTTTCACCCTTATTCGAAAATGATGAAGAAATCAAAGCGGCTTAAAAGCGCTTGACATGGTGCATTACAGCGTGAAAGGTGCAAGAAATTGCAGCAATTTTTTGCAAGGTCAGTATATTGCAAATGTTGAATCTTGCATGTTGTTTGACATAATGCAATTCTTTTTTATTGCAACTCTGCTGCCAAATCAACCAATAGTAGAAAGAAAAAACTGTGTAAACTCAAAAAATGATTTTTTTTTATTTGAAACATACATAACCCCGCATCAACTACTACGAGTTATTAGCAGGGGAGACATTTACATGTAGTGTGGTATATATTAATAATATCACAATTTAAATTTTTGATGTCAAGTTTATGTCATTAAGATATGATAGCACTTCGTTTCCAGTTGAGGAGAGAGTTGACTTTAAAGAGTTTCCTATCTTTTGGTGTTTTCTTATATTTTTCATATACTGGGCAGTCGAGTAATAGATGCTTCACTGTGAGTTGAGTTTGACATATATGACACAAAGGAGCAGCTTCTTTTGTCAAGTAATGTTGATGTGTTATTCGTGTATGTCCAATTCTTAAACGGTTTACCAGTACTTGTTCTCTTCTTTTCAAAGGCAGTGGCAGTTTGGTTCCAATTTCGGGTATTATTTGTTTTAAATTAGTTTCAGTGTCTTTCCAGATCGATTGCCATTTTTTGTAAATGTATTTTTTTATTGAGGATCTGTGATCGGTGTGGGGAAATTTTGTAAGGAGAGGTAAATCGTCTGTAGAAGTTGATTTTAGGGCTAAGGTGTCAACTTCTTCGTTTCCTCTTATTCCCATGTGTGATGGTACCCATAAAAAAGAGATGTTTTTATCTCGCAAGCCGTAAAGCTGCTTTTTAATAAGTTCGTGGATCGGGTGTGATGGATATACATTTTTCATATCTGTTAGGGTGCTTAATGAGTCAGATATAATAAGAAAGTTGCTTCCATTAGCTGTTTTGCACATTTTAAGGGCATGGAGTATAGCAAACGCTTTATTGATTTATTGAAACATAAATACATGTATAAAGTTTTTGCGCGATCGATCTTTTTTGTTTATTTCCAGCATCGGTTGTCAGGACGGTAGGTTGTGTTTACTGGTTTTTAAGTCTAACACGTCGGTAAGGGATTTACTTACCGTTCAGACGTCGGTGAGTAAATTACTTACCGACGTCTTAGCCCTACATATGCATTGAAGTGGTCCTAAATAATATATTACTTCATTCATTACACAAAAGGAGCAAAGTTTATTTATATTTTTTTAATGAACAGAACCGAACAGAACAATATAAAAAGTAATAATTTCACCCAAATGCATATTATATTTTAAACTGATCGAGAAATATAAATGTCACTTTTGACATTTCGTTCATTTCGAAGAAATTTAAATTATTTTATTCGGAATTTATTTCAATACAATCGCGCAAAAAATGGTATAAGCATCTCGAACGTTAAGGATAATACCGGTCTCCAGCAAAATTGATGTAAACAACCCTTACCGTTCTTAATACTCAATATACTATTATTTTTATTTAAAATGAGGATAGCGAAAGTGAGAAAAGCTCAAAGAACAAAAAATAAGTGAATCATTGTCGATTGGAAATAGTTAGATGGTTGGTAATACCTGAGAAACTAGATTTCTCCCTATATTTGCGCCTTGCATGCAATAGAAATGGATTATGTATGTTCCTTTTTATTTATGTTAATTTTTTGGGAAATTAACCTACAACTTTAAAAGTTACAGTCCATAACATGGTGCCCACATTTCACATTTCCACATTTTCACATTTTACTTGGTATACATCAAGGCTGCTCAACCACAGGCCCGCGGGCCACACAGTGCATTTTATTGCATTTTAAATGGCCCGCGGCCCGAACAAGTGTTTTTGGAGGAAAAGGGGGCGTTACCTTTGGAAACTGATTTACTGAAGAATACATCCTGGTTAAGCGATCTTGCATTTCTTGTTGACGTTACGAATTACCTCAATATTTTGAACCTTAAATTACAAGGCAAACACTGTTCACTTCCATGTGGATTCAAAGCTAAATTAAACCTTTTCTAAATGAATTTAGCCAGAGATAATATCAACTTATTTCAGACACTCAAAGTCTCCAAAATCTTAATATTACCAATATTGATTATTCCAAGTACGAATCAAAAATTAAATGCTTATTACATTAATTTGAAAATAGTTTTCAAGACTTTGAGAGTAAAAAAGAAATATTACAAATTTTTATAAATCCTTTTATAATTAATTTAACTGAAATAATTAGTTATCCTGGCAATATTCAGTTGGAACTAAGCGAACTGCAAAATCATTGTGCCTTAAAAAAACTTTTTATGGAAAAAATATCTTCGAAAGCACAAAATTTATCAGAAGAGTTTGCAGATTTCTGAAAATTGGTGCCAAAAGAAGACTTTCCTGCAATAACGGACCTGGCATTGCAGTTCATATCCAGTTTGGGAACAACATATGTGTGTGAAAAGGTTTTCTCGGATCTTAATTATATTAAAAATAAATACCGCACTTCACTTATGGAGCAACATATTTCTGACCTGGTGTTATTGTCAACATCTAATTTAAAACCTAATATAAAAAAATTAGTACAACAGAAACATTGCCAAAAATCACATTAATTTTTTATTTAGTTTGCAAATGATGCTCTTTGTTTTATATTTTAATAAACACCAAATTTTGTAATACTGGATGTTTTTATTACACAATTTTTATTGAACGTATGAATTTTTGGCGGATCATTGACGACTTAATTTCATATAAGTTAAAGAATCGTTAATGGCCCGCCAAAAATTTCTTACCCATCGGTTTGGCCCTACTGTTCAAAAACTTGAGCAGCCTTGGTATACATCATTGATAATTTTTACTGAATATATAGTAACCAATCTAATTACTTAATTTCAAGTCATGTGTCAAATTTCATCCAATCACCGCTGTATTACAGCGAAAATACCCTACCTGTGGTGTTTATTTTTTATTAAAAATTAATTAAACGTCAAACTGACAACTGGATTAAAAATGTCGCAAAGATTTGGTATTGCATATAACGATTCAATTAATTTACCAATTGTACTTTTCACAACTGTAGTTTTAAATAAAAATGAATACTATTTGATTAAAAATTATTGAACGTCAGATTGACAATCAATTTTTTGATATCTACAAAGTAAAAAATTATCTTATCGAATACTCCTCGGGTCTTGATAAATACTCAAAGTTTTGTCGTAGAGAATCCTTCAAGCGTGTTGCTCAAAAGCTCAAAGATAATATTATCAAGCAACACGCTTTCAGCATTCTCTATGACAAAATTATCTCGGTATTATCAAGACCCTAGGGGTATTACTACTGATAATATTAGGTTATACTAAAGTACACTGCTAAAAATTCCAATTCCAAAAAGTTCGAACTGTCTCCGAGCGGTGACAACCAGCCGAACCAAAATAATTGCCCTGCACTCGTGCCATATGCACATAGACGAACACGCGGATTTTTGTGCATGACATTCGGATGAAAAATCAACAAACAAACATACATACGTACAAGTGATGCTAATATAAGCGTATTGGGTGCACAGAAATCTTATTGATTTACCAATTTATTTTTAAAAATATATTTATGTTTTCTCTTAATAAAGTTATTTGGCAAAGCTTTCATACGATTATACATATTTCTGCTGCCAAAATATTTGAAAAAATCTTTCAGATTTCAGTAGATTCAATCCGTCTACCACTTGAAATCAGCATATTATTCTATTGTTGATAGTATTTTTTTTTAAATAAAATTTTACATATAATGAGAAAAACAACGATAGTAACATAATCTCTTGATAATTGAGTCATTTCATTCAAAATATTTCGTCAATTTTGAGTACAACTCTGTAATATCCGATAAACATGATTGCATTCTTATACTCTATGTACTTTTTCAAACAAACTATATTCATTGTTTATGTACGGTTTGATAAATTGTTTTATAATAAACGCGCGTTTTTCATTGCCATCACAACATTAATTTTATTACATTTTTTGTGTATCAGTTTTGTGACAAACATTGTCACTAAATTCCAAAACCATAAGGTATTTTACAAAAAAATTACCCTTATTTGAATTCGCTATTATGCAGAGCTTTCGAGAAAAAAAGAGCATATTTTATTTGGAACATACCTTATAGTTATTGACTTTACCAAAGTTACCCGTTGCCCCTTCCTCTTTTGATGGCAATAAAAAACAATTGACTTACAGCGTCTTCTTCAAAAGAAACTGACGTGATGAATTTTGCAATAAAATAAAGTACTTATTTGTATTAAGACTGACCCAAAAGTGTTAGAGATTTCAGGTAATAATTTATTATTCACCAACAAAATAAATACGACCCATGTCACGGCTTTATTGCATGTCAGGTCAGGTCAGATTCTTAGGTATTAAAAAAAGCTATAACAACATCATTACAATACAATACATAGATACGGAGAACTATTTTTTTTAAATGTTATATAGGCTCAAGTTAAATCTTCATCCGCTTAATAATTTGTGTGAAAAAGCTGCAATGGATCGATTTTTAAATTGAATATCTCCGTGTTTAACTTAATTCACACATTTATTGATAGAAAACAGTTAATTTTTTTAAATTGACAACCTGTCAATATTCCAGATTACTTTGGAAACATCTTTGTATATGATAGGCGTGATATAGTTGAAAAATATATCATATTATGAAATTATATGATTTCACTTAACTACTAATCATTAATTAATAATTAATAACCCACTTTTTTAAAATTTTCTCTTTTTTAATTACAGAGAATAATTTAAATTGCGTACCTCGTAGATAAACAGGTTTCTTACTTTTCAACTAATAAAAAGTGAAATGAAATGTGTGATATAACAAAATTTAATTGATTGTGATTGAAAAAGTTGTTTGTTTATCAGTGGAAACAATGTTTTTATTAATTTGCCATCAATATGCCATTAATTTTAAACAGTCATTTCACTAGGACCGATAATTTTCTTCTCACTTCCGGTTAAGCAAAAAAGCAAAATGGCGTTTTTTTTTTAATTTTGTTAGATGAAAGCAAAGCCACTGACTTTCAAAGGGATCAGTTAATTTTAAGTCGATTTAAAAAACTCTATACCGATCATGGATTCATTTAAAAAAAAAATTAATTTTATTATTGGGAAGAGCACATCATTTTGAGGCTCTGTGCAAAAAATTAGACGTCAGCTAGACTCCTAAGTCGCCTAAAAAAATTTATAAACATTAAACAGCGCTCCTCTTCGAATTTCAGGCGTGACGTCATCCCATATGAAATATCTCGTAGAGAGAGCGGATACCGCACCGATCGGTTCTCGGTTAGAAGACTACTTAGCTAGTAACAGTATTTTGCTAGCTTATATGCTTATTATATTATTTATTATACGTTTTAGCAAACTCTAAACAGTGTTATGTTTGTGAAATGAGAACGTTTAGAAATAATTTAAACTATTCGACACAATGGACCAGAACCAAATTAAAAAAAGCTATAAATATTTTGCGGTTCCAGAATGTAAAAGTACTACGATCAAAACATCTAACAAAACATTTATTTCTATTAATAAGGATGCAAAAAAACGAATACGGCCGTTTTGCGCTCGGCCGTTTTGCGCTCTTACCTGAAATCGACCTGTTTGCGCTCTGCGATTTTCATAATAGAAATGTATTATCCTTTTTTCTAGGATTTACCGATTTGCAATATAATTTTAAATTTATTATAACATAATAGCCCGGTAAAGGTTAGCTTAGAAAATTTGCTTAAAACCCATGGTACCTACTACAGAAAAATAATAAACATCTTCTTTTCTGTTTCTGTTAATGTCTATTTCGAAGAAAAGTAAATTAGGGGTAATTAGGGTAGGGTAGGTATGTCTTAAATCCCAGGATTTCCCCAAAAATTACCTGCCTACCTAATTTGTTCATGTTTAATCAGTTTCGTTTCGTTCTTTGATACAGAAGTATTGAGAATTGTGGAGAGTGATATTTTTACATTTTTGAATCATATTTTAAAAATGGACGTGCAAATTATTGAAACCTCGAAGGGAAAACCTTGTGCACTGTATAAGGGATATAGCTTTCGTATAAAGAAAACCAATAAAGATGGCTCGGTTTTTTGGAGTTGTATGAAAGAAAAAACTGAAAAATGTCGAGGCAATATCATTATGGATAACAACAGAATAATAAGAGAAGCCGATCATATGTGTAAACCTAGTGTTGCAGCAACAGAAGTGAAATATTGTACTTTCAATGCGAGGAAGAGAGCTAGGGAAGACGACAAGTATTTGCCAATGTCAAAAATATATCAGGACGAGTTTCATAAATTGTATAATCAAGGACTAGATTTCGTGACCGAAATACCAACATTTACTTCAGTGAAAAGTGGTTTAAATGCCTGTAGAAGACGTGCACATGGTCTGCACAAGGATCCCGCTACAGCATCAGAAATAGAATTTCCAGAAGAAGTTATTACAATGAGTGACAAAACGAATTTTTTATTTATCGACGAAAGTACTCCTTCCGGGTACAGAATATTGGTATTTGCCAGCAACAAAGCTAAGGCAATTCTGACTAACAGTAGGAACACCGCATTTATGGATGGAACGTTCAAAAGCTGCAGTAAGCAATTTAGCCAAATATATACCATCCATATTGATATTGGTAGCACACCAGAGGAGACAAATATAATTCCATTGATATATGCACTACTTCCTAACAAAACCAAAGAGACTTACAATACATTGTTTTCATCAATCAAACAGAAACTACCGAATTGGAAACCAACTGTTGTGAAACTTGATTATGAGCAGGCAACGATTAGTGCTTTAGAAAACAATTTTCCAGAAGCTCAAATTTCTGGATGTAATTTTCATTTTAATCAATGCATATGGAAAAATATTCAAAATATGGGATTAGTTGCTGAATATAAAAATAACGAAGAAATACGTTTACATACAAGAATGTGTGCAGCGTTAGCATATCTGCCTGTGGAAGATATTGATGATGGCTGGTTATGCATTCAAGAGACTTCTCCAATTTCTGAAAAAATGGAACAATTCTACGATTATTTTGTTCAGCAATGGTTAGAAAATACACACATTTCCAAGGAAATGTGGAATTGCCATGAGCAAAGACATCGCAGTAACAATGCTTTGGAAGGTTGGAACCATCGTTTAAATACATTGATAAAACCACATTCCAATGTATTTCAATTGGTGAAGTGCCTACTTAAAGAAGCAGAATATTCTGATCACATTTATGACAGATCTACTTTAAATTTAGAAGGAAAGCGGCGCAAAAAAACCTATATTACTTTAGATGAAAGAATTTCCAAAACATTAAAGAAATATAAAGACACAAGAGACTTGAGAACATGTTTAAAGACGTTAGCTTATATTCAGAAGCTCGAATAAATAAACAAGTTTTTATTGACATGGATTTTTGTATTTTACTTTATAAAAAAACTTATAAATATAATTTTTGTACTTTCTTGTTTTCTTGTAAAACTAATATTTTTAACTTACCCTTTACCGGACTATTATTGTAGGTAGGAGGAATTTAAAATTATATTGCAAATGGGCAGATCGAAGAAAATAAAGTAGATTATGAAAGTAGCAGAGCGCAAAGTGGCCGATTTCAGGTAGGAGCGCAAAACGGTCGGGCGCAAAGTGGCCGACACCCAAAAAAACGGAAGCAATGGCAGAAAAGCATAAAAAGACTCAAAACATTCACTGATAAGTCAACATATTTTGTTTGTGTATTTTTAGGATTTCATTTTTCTTCAATAAGAATTGTTATAAATTACCTTATAAAATACGTTGTGAATCCATATTAAGAGGGTTATTGAAAACCACACGCTTGTATTAATCTAATTTTTTTTAAATACGTAGATGATATTGTTCTTTTGGCTTATGGTGTTATTATTGTTCAAAATTATGCAATAAAATAATGGGTCAGCTCTTCAAAAATTAAATTTTATTAAATAGGTACTGCTTTTTTCCAAAAAAACAGGTAATCTTTTTCAGTAGTTCATCAACAAAACTGGCGTATATTATGTTTTGAAAGAAATTATTTTATTTGATTCAAAGTCAGGATCAGCTCTAACAAATATCGCTTTTTTACCAGTGAGGTGCATGTGCATTTGGATCTGATGTAAACATTTGGAACTAATTTTATCTGCTTCATCAAAATAAGTTTTTCTTGTTCTTTTCAACATTGGTGATTTAATGTCCACTACACGTCATTCATCATAAATAGCATTTGGAGAAGCTCCTTTAATTGGGCAGTCTGCAGTTAAAATAAATTTTTACTGAGTAACCTATAGCGTTATCTCCGCAACTTTGTCCACCAGACCAGGAATAAAATAAACATCTGGAATCACCCTGGGTCATTTGGAATCATTTGAGAGAGCATGTACTTATGAAAATATTGATATTTTTAATCATTCTGGCCGGAAAACAGCCAAAAACGATGTCGCCCTGATGAATCTGATGATGATCAAGCCTTACGTGGTGCTTTCTTCGACCTTGTTTTGTTTGCTTGGGTATTTTAATAGCTATATCGGACTGTTTATAATTAAAAGGATCATTAAATCAATACAAAACAACCAAATTTCAGATCTAATATTTTACCGAATCATTGTTTATCCTCCCCAGGGTGACTGTCATTAGTGTCTACTTGTCAGTTGGTGAACATGCACTATTGACGATATGTTGACTAAATTTTGAATGGTTATAAAATATTAGTTGGCGGGAAAATTAATTTTCATAAGAGGAGAACAATAAATTCTGAAATTACCATTTTCAATGTATGAAGTTTTTACAATGCTGATACCCTCTATACCATTTTCAAAGCAATAAATGCCAAATAGACGATGAATCATTCACAAAAAAATTATTATTTTCCAACCATGGGTAGATTACCAACAACTTTTTATTGTAACTAAAATTTTGTGAAATTTTAAATAGAGAAGGTGTGTTCTGCTTTTGGGAAAACTTTTTGTTTCTTATTATTGATAGTTCCTTATTCACAGATGTTTAAAATCTAATAGGTTAATCTCTAAAAATGGTTAATAAAGTTTTATCAGAACACCTTGAGCTCTCTTCGAACATTCTTCTAAGACAATATCAAATATCTGACATCTATAAATTTTGATGTAGCATCGGTGGTTCAGTGGTAGAATGCTCGCCTGCCACGCGGGCGGCCCGGGTTCGATTCCCGGCCGATGCACTCATTTTTTTTTTTTTTTTTTTTTTATTATGCAATCTGTTACAATGATAACAATAAGCACAAATTTGGTTTGACAACATGGCTTGAAGAGATTTTGTTCAATAACAAGGTATCCCTACATTAGAAAATACACACAAGATATTTATTACCTACTACACTCCACAATCACCTCCCTAACTGTAGGTATCTCCTGATCTTTGTAAATATCCCCATTTGTAACAAACCATGGTGCATCGATCATTGTTCGTATTGTTTTGGACTGGTATCTTTCAATAAATGCTATATTTGATTTAGCTGCTGTACCCCAGAGTTGCAGGCCATACGTCCATACTGGCTTAAAGACTGTGCTGTATACCAGTAATTTATTTCTGGTTGTCAGTTTTGAATTCCACCCCAACAGCCAATAGTGTTTTTTTAATTTAGAACCAAGTTGTTTACGTTTAGTCCATATATGGGTTTTCCAGGTTAAGCTACTGTCCAAATGCATTCCCAGATATTTGACAGATTGAACAGTAGGGATTCGTTTATTGTTCAATGTTATACCCGGTGAAACACTGCGACATTTAGTAAATATCATATGGTTTGATTTTTGATCATTTAGCGCAATTCGCCAGGTTTTTGCCCATGTCTCTATTTGGTTGAGCGAATCTTGTAATTGCGCTGCTGCTATTTCGGGATCCTTATTTACTGCTAATATTTCTGTATCATCAGCAAAAGTCGAGGTTATGATGTTATTTGTCGGAAGATCTGCAGTGTAGATGACGTATAAAATTGGTCCAAGCACACTTCCCTGTGGAACTCCTGCTCTTATGGAATGTAAATTTGTGAAGGAATCGTTATACCTCACACGAAAACATCTATCACTTAGGTAGGTCTTTTTTAATATGTGGGAAAATATTATTCATTTCAGTTTTCTTTTAACTAATAACTCGCGCATAATGAGAATAATCCACGTGGTTGTCAAAAATTTTCTTTAATCTTCTTTGTCTAGTATTACAATTTTTACCATTGACAATAAGATTCAACAGTCGTAGTGCAACTAACCTACCATTTTTCCGATCCTCTATTGGGCAGTCCCTAAATGAAGTCAGTGGCGGCTCGTGGTTAATTTTATAGGGGGATCGTAGGTGTTGTGACCAAAATATTAAAATACGGAACGCCACTGACTAACCCCCGCAAACAAAAATTTTTCGAAAAAGCACGCCCAATTTTTGCCCAGAAGTATTTAAAATCGGTAAAAAAGCAAAATTTGTGGAGTTCCTTTCCAAAGCCTGAGCCAAAGAATTTTGTTGGGCAACGTTTGTTTTATGTAAAAAAAATGATCTCTTAAAAACCTTATTTGATATATATTAATATGACAAACTTAAATTAAATGATAATAAAATTAGTCTAAAATTATTCGAATAAAGCAAACAAACGAAACAGAAAAATGCAACACTTACTTCACATCCGCAAATTCAATCAGACAAATCATACATGGACCTACAAAAATTGCGATGAACTTCCTTGTTCTTGTTAGTCTGTTTAATTATTTAATCTGGAAGGACGAACACTTTCCTTTAGTTTTAATAGTTTTTAAAAATTAAGTTCAATTTTAGTTCTCAAATGTTGAACCATTTGCACCACAGGCATGATAAAAGGCGTAGAATAAAATAACACCAAATAAGTAAAATACAAGCCCTCAATAAAACCGATAAAGATAATTACAATTACATCTCATTATTCTCATTATTTCGATTCAAATGTCTGCAAAGGTGAGGTGTATACTCATTGTTTGTATAAAAGATTTTTCATCCGAATATTAATTTTAGTATTCATATAGTGTATAATATGTTACCGTTAAAGTATATAATGCAGTTATTGATACGATACCTAGTTATTCCATGAAATAACTGAACGTATCCATAAAAGTGTGTAATATGTTATTAATTTAACACTTTAACTAGTTATTTTATGAAATAACTAGGTATTCTATGAATTAACTAATGACAGACAGACAACGTGTTATATCGAGGCTAGTACTAGAGTGCCACCAAGATTTAGTTGACGCCTCGGCAGATAACAATATTATCCTGAGGTGGGATAAAGGGCACGACAGGAGTAAATGAAATCGCATTGCTGATTCTTTAGCCAGGGAAGCCGGTGGATTAAAAATTCTAGGACCCAGTGACACCTACGGCCTAACGACTTCGACAATTGCGGAACTACCCAAACGTTACACCCATACTCAATCCCTCAAGAGATAAGATGGAATCAAAGGATGCAATCTTACCAGGATCACACTGGGCGACCCTGGGAAGCTGGCGCCGAAGAAATATTTGGCGATGGCCAGGAAAAACCTACGTTTAACAGTAGGATTTCTGACTGGTCACTGTCAACGAAGGAAGCACCTCCATACTATGGGGCTAGTGGACACACCTCTATGCAGGATGTGTGAACAGGAAGATGAAACTGTCAGGCATGTCTTATGCGAGTGTCCGGATTTATCGTCAATAAGAGAGTGTGTGTTCGCTGAGTCTTGGCCTACACCTGCCGATATAAAGGAGATGTCTCCTAGTGACCTGTCCACCTTCCTGAGAAGGACAGGATGGACAATGACCTAGGAGGACAACTCCTCGGGAGGATGTACAATGGGTCACATGTGGCCTAAGTGCTGTGAGCCTACACACTCACCCTCCCTACTCTACAGATACAGAGGGACAGTTTAAGTGTAAAATAAACAATTTATCTAAAATGAAATTAAACTAATGATAGACAATTGAAATGAAAAAGAAGTAATTGATTTAATTTATGCAGCGTATAAATGATATTTATGGAAACGCACCATGAAATCATTTGTTACAACAAGGATTACTAAAATGACACTTGGAATTACAAAGAACATTATTTCTAAAACAAAAACATATTTTGTTGACACACTGGGCTTCACAGGAACATTTTTTTAAATCCCTGATCCTCCATCAGTAGCTTTGAGCTGTAGCAACCGACCGGAGCGATATTTCTAAACCCGGTACTTCTTCGGATTTAATTAATTTTTGTTCGCAGACACTGAACTGGGTTCGGGAATATAATTGTTCTATGCGATCGTTTCTTGTACCCAATTTGGAAAAATCCTTCTTCGGTTATTTTTATGATGATAGCTAAAATAGATTTGGCATCATCTTTTCCTCTGTCAACTTCAGGTACTGACATACGGACACGGTAAACCCCACAGATGCTTCAGAATGGGATTTATCCGTCATTTATTTCATCTTTTTGAATTTCTAAACATTTTTTAGACTTTTCTATTTCTATTTGAACATTAAGTTGATTGAAACACAATTTGTCGTTTATTTGTCGTGCGAGATATATTATAAAGATTATTTTACAATTTAACGGGCTGCAGATCGTTATTCTATGAAATAACTAGTTAAACCATGAAATAAAGAGTTTTACACTTTAACGGACCCGATCAGTTATTTCATGGAATAACTTATAGGAATTCTATCAAATAAGGGATTTCATACTTTAACATATACATAAATCCCGCAGCCAAGTTCCATAAGCGTATTTAATTTGAATTCAAAAATGCTTAGCTCAATACAAGTTTAACTTTTTATATTAAATATTGAGAACATTTGGCATATTCTGCTGTTTGCATAAAATAAGCAAAAAGATAAACAATCAATTATTACAATTCAGATTTATTCAAAATATTCATTCCAATATAAGCTCTCGTCACTGACTACTGTAAAAACTTAATTTTTAACCTCTCAACAATAAAAAAGACCCTTAACTCGTACTTATACGGAGTGAAGCTACCCCCTCGACAAAGAAATAGAAAAAAAAATTAATATTTAATATTATTTATTATTTTGCCGCATTTATGAATAAATTATAGTTTATTGTGTTTCTGAATTTTTAGGGATATTAAAACCAACCAAATTAATGACAAAGTTTAAACAAAATAATTATAAAATCTATTTGTCGGTAATTTTTATTGAAATGCTAAATAACAATGATGTTTGTGCTATTTATATACTTCTCTAGACATGCATATTTGTGAACAAAATTGGGTGTTTCAGTAGAAATCGATTTTGTCTACTGTCTCGCCTGTATAGGTTCGTTTTAATAGGGATAGGGGCGCGCCATAAGTGTTTTCAGAAGGTATAATTGGAAGTAAAATTATTTACACCGTTTCACAATTTGTTGGCAAGATAAAGAAATTGTAAGCCAGTGGCCCAAAAAGGAATTCCACAAATTTTGCTTTTTCAAACTATTTTAACGACTTCTGGGCAAAAATTAGGCATGGTTTTTCAAGGTCAGTGGCGTTCCGTATTTTAAGATTTTGGTCACATTACCTGACCTTCCTTATAAAATTAACCACTAGCCGCCACTGCTGTAAGCAGAAGCAGTACCGGATTTAGACAGTTGTTTTACCAAAAAATTGTGATAGTTTATTTTTTTATTGTGATATTATCACCTAGACGAGATATGGTTTTGTGGAAAATGCAAGACAAGGACTCCATCAAATGAAGTACAAAGAATAACAATGATAAATGCTGGACCAGAAGAAGGTTGGTTTTCAAACGCTTTATTAAGTATTCAAGCTTAGATTATCACCAAGATACAACAGCAGAGCACATTCATCGAAGATTTGTTTGAAAATTATTTATTGCCGATTGTACCGGAAAAAATTATAGTCTATATAGAAAGGACAAGGAGTAATAAATCATTCATTTAAGTAGATTTCATAGACGTACCAAAATATATTTTAAGAGGGTGTACCGTAAAGTACATTTTGTATTGAACGAATGAGTTGCAGCTATGCTAAAGAATATACGATTTAGGTCAGAGGTAACGGGATGTACTAATTTTAATAAAAAAAAGTGATAGAGGTACATAAATTTTAGTAAGTTTGATAAAGAAAGGCAACACAGTTTATTCATAATAGAAAACAAACCAATCTGTAACAATAATTATTTTATATATTTTTGTTCTTTTTGTAAGAAGATTAATTCAAACTTTGAATATTGTCACAAATAAATTACAATGAAATATATTTAAAAAAAATTAATTAAAGTCAAGATAGCAAGATATCGTTACAATTTTTATTAAATTCAAAGAAGCAAAATGAATATTTTTTATTTGTATTACTCCTATATGTAGTGTTTGGGGAATTTTTCTCAGAAATTTTAAATGGCAAGTGGCCTACTGTAATCGGCTTAATACGATTACACCTATTTACAGATTATTCGATTATTGAGAGGGATTTTCCATATTATTATTTTAAAAGAAAGTAGGTACATTAAATCAGTACTTAGTATTTGAGTAAAGTTGTATGAAGTTGTATGGTTTTCATAATATTGTAAATAGTTGGAATATATTTAAAACATTTGTTGAATGTTAATTGTGCAAGTACCAAACAATGTCGATAAGCCAAGGACCATCTAAACGACCAAAAACAGGTCCATTATCTTTAAATGAAAAAACTCTGATATTGAATTGTTATATATCATTGAAAAACAAGGATCCAAGTGCAAGTGTTGATGATATTGTAGAATTAACGGCTGCTATGTTGTGTGTTGCTAAATCAACAATTTATAGATTACTAAAAGAAAGCAAGAATGGAACTCTTCAACCCCCTAAAACTCCTTCAGGCCGAAAGCCAATTGAGATCGATGAGTCATTAAAACAAAGACTAAGGCGTAAAGTCCATGGATTTTACTTACAAAAGGAAATTCCAGCACTTGACAAAATTCTCCAGAATGACATTATGCAAACTTTTGAAAGATGTGGGTTTCAGATATACAAAACATAATAGAAAATCTCTCTTGATAGATAAACCGGAAATAGTTTTTTGGAGAAGAGACTATTTAAGAAGTATTCGACATGCCAGAGAACAAAATTTGAAAATCTTCTACTTAGACGAAACATGAATAAATGCTGGATATACAGTTTCCAAATCTTGGCAAGATGAAAACATTAAAAGCGGAAGGCAGGCATTCGGAAGGTTTGTCGTTAGGTTTGCAGCCACCATCTGGAAAAGGAAAAAGACTTATCATTGTCCATGTTGGAAGTTCTGAAGGTTTTGTTGATGGTGGATTATTAACTTTTATTTCAAAACGCACGGGGGACTATCACGAAGATATGAATGGGTGAGAGTGCTATCAACTTCCGGATACTTTACCTTTATTACAAACGAGAATTCCACATATTTTAATATTTAAATGGTGCCTCGGTGCAAAGGTAATCGACGCCTTATAATAGGTCTGAACTATACAAATAGCTGGTGTAGGCAAGTGGGACTTACATCAACCCTACCAAAACTTAATTGCCTTCACTCTACTCAACCATTAAACTTGATGGGAGCGAGGTTTAACGGAGATAAGAAGTCAAGTAGGTATCAGGGTTTGACTCTAGACAGTACACTCCTTTGGAACAAACACGAAAAGGACATGATATACAAAGCAAAAATGGCTCTAGTGGTGTCCCGAAATCTGGCAGAGAGAAATTGGGACTGTAACCAACAAATCCTGAGCTGGATGTACATTGTGAGACCAATTATCAATTATGGAGCCATTTCGTGGATGAATAGAACTACCCATTGAATACGAGAGAAAACCTCTCCAAAATTCAAAGACTAGCCTCTATATGCATTACAGGAGCAATGAGAACATACTCAACGGCAACCATGGAAATTATTCTCAACCTCGCACCATTATATATGGTGAAGGTAAGGGTGACAGAGAGAACACCTTCTTACTTCTTAGAAATAGAAAACCTGGGACAAGCAACAAGATGGTATGCTGAGAAAGAATAAGTTTTCAAAGAAATTCGTTACGGAATTAAGCAACAAGAAGGAATGGGATCCAAATACCATTACCAGACTTGAAAAAAATGTCATTCAATGGTACACAGACGGCTCAAAAGCAATAGAAGGAACTGGGAGAGTTCGGGCCAGGATCCACTTTGAAAGCTTGAGAAAGCAACAAGTATCTTTCACGCTATAATAAAGTGTGCTCAGATTAATATTGACAAAGGATATAGAAGGCAAAGGATTATCATAATTTCGGATAATCAAGCATATGGTCATTAAAGCTCTGAGCTCTTGTGTAATCAGTTCCAAAATGGTGTGGGAATGCCTAGGCAAACTCATTGAACTAGGTGAGAACAATATAATCACCTGTGGATTCCAGGACACACTGGAATAGAATGAAATGGTAGATGAACTAGAAAGAGAGGCACTGAAACAACCTTTTGGGGACCGGGACCGGAACCCTTTTGCGGTTTCAGCGTCAATGTAATATCGAGAGAAATAGACAACGCTAAGAAAAAGAGGCATAAACCATCGAAGATTCTGCTGGATGACTACAACCCGTTAAGATCTAATGAAAGAAACAAGTCAACGTAAAATTGCAAGTTTTAACAGGTATCCTAACGGAAAATTATCGCCTGAATGGGCATCCGAAAAACTTATAATGGTGTAGGAAGAAGAATGTTGATTCTGTGGTATGGAAGAAGAAACCTCAATCAACAACGCTCAGCAATTCACAATCCTAGAGCACAGCACCTAGGAGAATATTGGATAGAATAGTGATGAGCAAAATTGGTCATGGTCTTGCTGTCCAAACAAAATACAGCAATACCAAGACCGGGACCAGACAGATTTGAGCAAGACCAAGACTGAATAAGCAAGACCAAGACCAAGACCGAGACTGTTCGAGTCTTGGTCTTGCTTTGTTCATCACTAGGATAGAAGAGGAACATTTACCTAAAAGCCTGCAGATATCCTAAAATTCCTCCGGTAAATGGGACTAAAGGAGCTACTAGTCTTTTACATATTCCTCAGGAGCTTAGTGGAAGTAAAGAAGCACAATAGATCTCTTAAGTCTCAGTGAATGTCACCCCAATATGTATGTATATTGGGGTACCTACCATTAACTGGGACCTGAAAACATACATATATGCATACAATGGACGCCACTGAATATAATTATAATTGATAATCCACCTCTGACTTAACAGTCAGAGGTATCTAATTCACTTAAATCTAGTTGTTAATGCAAATCGCAGATAATTTTTATTTTGAATGAAATTTGAACATCGGTAATCCCTGATAAGTTGACAACATAAAATTTTTCCCATAAACTTTATTCTCGTTTATTCCTTAGTTCGCGTTGCTCGTCTAGTGAAATAAACAGTTTCTTTAAACGATGAATGAAAATGTTAAAATGGAATACTACTCTCTGGAAGAAATCTCTAAGCACGACGGCAAACAAGATCCTCGAACGTGGATAATAATAAGAGATACTGTTTACGACGTCACGGATTATTTAGACGACCATCCCGGTGGAGCGGATTTGATAAAAGAATGGGCTGGTAAAGACGGCACGAAAGAGTTCGATAACACTGGACATTCATCAGACGCAAAAAAAGAACTGAAGAAATATAAAATTGGTGAAGTTGTTGAAGAGGAACGAAAGAAAAAATTAAAAAAAGAAGATAATAAGCAAATAGTGAAACAGAAGAAAGTGATTGATTCTCCGGATTATGTTCCTCAAAGAAGCTGTATTTCTATTTTAACTTGTGGAATACTGGCATAGTTTGTGATTATTAATATGTTATGTGATATTTATGGAAATAGTCTTAAATTATATATACATTAAAATTATTTATGTCTAAAGTGCTTTATTACAAATACTGCTCAAGGTAAGATTTAACGTTATCCATCAAGCTTAAGTTGAGTGAAGTTTGTCCAAAATCAGTTGCAAAAGCTAAAACAGGTGTTCGTCGCCCTTGTCGGCTGTTTCCTTTTGAAATTGATTTTGGATAGGCTTTACACTTTTTGACCTTTGAGTTTAAATGGATCCTGAGTTCGTGGTTTAAATGGATAATTCTGAAATTTTTATTAAACTTTTTTCCCGATCAGGAGAGACATGGGCGTACCCAGCAAGAGGGGCAGTGCAAACAAAATTAATCGTTATTAAATTTTAATACAATTCTTGAAATAACTATTTCATTAATAAATCCGGGAATAATTCGTTATGGTTATGTTGGTCATGCCCTAAGCTGCTATCAGAAAATAAGAAGGATTTGATTACAATTTCCTGGGTCCCACTATCAAATTACGATTTTGGTTCTGATACCAGCCACTTGAAAAGAAAATTTAACCACCACTGGTTAGATTAATATACTTCTTGGTTGGTGTACTCAAGTCATTTCAAAGGTCCTCAAGTATTGCACAGTTAGTGGAGTTTTGGGGTCATTCATGGTAACGTCATACACGAATAAGTGTACCTAGATGTAGAAAACACGTCGGCAGTCACTACCACAACAGTTGCTGCAAAAGCGTTCCTTGAAAATGTTCCAGTTGATTGGCTGGGTGGAGTTTGATGAGCGTCCATCGTGAAATCTTTAAAGAAAACGAGAGTTTTGAACAAGTTTCCTCCAAATTCACCAAAAATGATAATAGTATGAGACATGTAACTGGAATACATTTTTTTTCCACCAAATAATTGTAATAACTTTTGGTTTTATTTACCTTTTCCGAGATAAAATGTTACAACCTGAACGACCATGGTTTGCCCCCCTAGTTTTGATCCCGGGTACGCCCTTGAGGAGAGAGGATTAAAGCTAATATAAACCAGCAAACCAAAGTGGCTTTGTCGGCTCTACATTGCCGACAAAGGAGGTAATTATCCGACTATATCCATTTTTTGAACTTGAATCATGAGTAACTATAATAAATAATTAATCTCATAATTTTGTTATTTATGATCAGCATCAGTATCTCACTTATATAAGTCGAAAGTGATTGTAAAATAATAAATTATAAATCCGACTCTCTTAAAACTGTCCGAAATTATCTGAAAAGTTATTATTCAGAGGATATAATTTTAAAATTGTATGAATTAAAAAACTCAACAAATATTTCGTTTCACGTAAGAGGAAAAAAAATCAGAAAAATATAGTATAGGTACCAGTGTCCAATACGTTAAACTAGTTGCAATTTAAAAAATATGGCGATCGCCTCTCTTGAACTTGGTATTTTTAAAAGAATGCTATTTATCCAATAATGTAATATTTTCGGGTGAAATTATGTTTAGCTGAAAGCAGTTACAAAGAATTTTTTTGTTTTCTCAGTATTGAGATGCCTCCCTAATTACAAAGTCACAAAAAAATTTCTAATGAATACAGATCAATGAATAATGTTATCTTTTCTCATCAGCTTAATAGGCTAGCCTATATAGCATCAAAAATTTCAAGGGACTCACCTGTACCTGGGGATCTATTCTCAAACAGTGACATTTTTGGTCTCACGCGAGATTGTAATTTTTGTTTGTAGGTATACTTACTAATCCTAAATAAAATTGAAAAAAGTATAATCTCGCATGCAACCAAAAATGTCACTGTTTGAGGATACCCTCTGGCCCTCTAATTTTTAGCAGAGATCCCTAAATTGAAATAAAAGCATCGGGTAACCTATTTATCTCGATGTTGTCTCCTTTCTTGACCAGCGACTCCCAAATAGTTGTGTCGGCAGATGATGACCTAACCAGAAAATCCTCAAAATGCCCCAAGTAATTAATGTACGCCCCCCTCTACGCCAACACAAATTCGTTCATATGATTCTCCCTTGAGCAAATCCAAAAAGAACCTTCGAAAGAACCCAGCTTGTGAAATATTTAAGAAAAAAAATTTAAAAAGTCACACCTTAACTCTTTTTCTGGTGAAATCTATTATTTTCAGACCAGGTTTCCTATGTAACAAAAAATGAAGGTCAGGAATTGTTGTCATTCCCAAATATGATTAAAAAAAAGAATAATGCTAGAATATTAGTGTAACTATTGTTAATATGATGACCCATATTTTTAATCCCTTTGAAGCCGCCCAATGACGAGCATAAAGTTTTTTTATAAATTCGAATATTGTGAAATAATTTTCAAATGTGATTGGATTAAAATTAACCTGCATAAAATTCAAGGTCATTACATTGACATTAGTTACACATACCTAAAAGTGGACGAGGTATTAAATTAAATCTTCATTTTTTACAATATCATGCCTTATTCATGCCTAGTTTTATAGGTACACTTTGTTCAGTTAACTATGATTATAACAAAATTAGACATTAATAAACCACTATCTGTTTTACTACGTCTATACCTCGGTCTATACTAACAATAATAGAGCTCATCTTAACTATGGACATGTAAAAACCTGTCTGTTTACAGAGTCCAATATTGCCGAGAATATTTCTAATCATTCTAAATTCTACAATGTTTGATCAATAAATGAAAATGGTATATTTCCGCAAGAAGTTTTTGCATGTTTATATTTAGAAAATTGTCTAAAATGTAAAACAGAACGTATTTTCTTGTAACCGGTTTCAGCTATTCTAAAGTGAAAATTATGCGTTTTCGCAAAAAAATTAGATGTTTTATTGAAGCACTAATTGTTTTTTAAGATGTTATATTACCTACCTGAATTTTTTAATATCAGCTTATGAAGGCGATTGCTGCATATCTGGAATTAAATACATAGATTGTTTTCTTCCAACACTTTTATTTATAGTTTATAAACTTTGACTATCACTCAATTATTAACAACTTTGATTCCAAATTTAACACATTGTTCAATATACTTTATATTAAAAAGCACCTCCGGTTTACTCTTAACCTAATTTTTCTCAGATTTTACTAATAACCTATTTTAGATGGCTAGATTCACTTGTTTCTCATTATAAAGGCTGGTTCACATATTTTTTAAAACTCATTTGATTGCTTGATAGCGTAAGTTCTGTGACATTTATGAATTTAAACTATGGAGAGTTTATATTTTAAAGAAATGGTATCTAAAACGAATCAAACAACGAATCATTATATTGATGTACTTTTAATTATTAATCAAATACTTTAGTGAACATGTTATATACCTAAAAAATGTCCGCAATACCTGTTACTTGGACAAGTTATTATTGTGTACAGTTGGAGCACATAATCTGTGGTTGGAGTTGGTAATAACCCGATAAAAGCATTGCACATTAAACGAAAACTAAAAAAATAAAATAAAGGAAATCATCAGTAGTTTTTTTTAAATATAATTTTTATACAGTTACCTACCCATTTTGAATTTTAGAACTAGCCTTTTCCATTTACAACCAACCCCCAACCCCCAACCCTTAGCTTAGAAATATATACCTAGGACCCTCGATAAAAGTCTACCAAAGTATGGGTATATCTAAACGGCTTGCACTACTTTTTTTTGAGTTACCTAGTTAGGTAATGCATATCTATATATTTATTACTTCAGTATTTATATATTTTTAATGTACCTATTTAATTTGAAGAGAAACTGACTATCAGTATATTTTACAACGTATGAATATGAAAAATATTCATCATGTGGTTTTTATTGGAAGTCAGTTTTATTTTTAAACAATCTTAATAAAATGAGCCTTGAAAAATGTATAGTATAGTCAACATAGACGTTTTAGTAAAAAATAACTTGATAACAAACAACCATGGGTATGCCCCTTCAATTTATTTGTAATTAAGCAATAAAACTGTATAGCTATCTAATTGCAAGTAAAACTGTTACACATATTCATGAACATTATTTCTAAAAAAAAAAGACTAAAAATATAAATCTCTGCGGTAAGCAAATTATTGAAACTTTTGCATTATCCTCTATTCAAACAGATTATGTAATTTAATTTAAAATTGTTCCTAAATCAATTGCAAAAGCTGTTCGTCGACATTTTCGATGAAACACTGAGATCGGCTTCTTTGACTTTGAATATAGTTTAAGTGGAATTCCAAAGTTTTTTAAAAATAATAAGTTCCCAAGAAAAGGCATTTACTGGTCCTTAACAAGTAGATGGAATCTCAAAAACCCCAGTAGGTTTGGTTATCGTGCCAACGATGGGTTAATTCACATATTTATGTTTGGCTAAGGCGAACAATAAAGAAAATGCCAAATCTCATTAGTTTGCCCGGTCTGTAGGCACCTTTAATGCAATGTGTTATTGTCAAATCCAATGATCAACCTGCCTATTTGTTTGAGAAATCATGAGAAATTGATGATCCTTTTTATACTGCCCTGGGATCGATCAAACAAATGTTGACAAAAAACAAAACTATAGAATAACATATATTTATTTAAAAATATAATATAAAAGTTATATACAACAAAATTTCATGAAATTTTCTTAAAAAGCATAATGCGAATAACCAGTGACGTAACTAACGTGGGAAACAGCAGGAGCAGCAGAATATGCGACTCCGAGAAGAGGATGTGCGATGTGTTCAGCAGCGGCGATTTGCACACCTGGATTAGATACTCTGACATCTGATTTTCTTACACTTGAAAATGGAGTGTCGATCGATTTGGAGTAGGTGGAAATTTGCCCTAAGTTACCGAAACTGCGATAGATGTTGGATGATTGGGAGGTTAGAGCAGGTGCAGTGTATTGAAACGGAGCAGTTGCTAGTGCTGGTGAGGAGTACTCATATGCAGCTGGGGCAGCATAAGTAAGAGGTGCCGGTGCTAAAGGAGAACCAATTAGTCCAGCACTGGCGTAAGCCAAGACACTACAGAGAACGATGAACTGTAACAGAAAATATAAAATGTTATTATTTTATTCTTTCCTATATATCAAGGTAGATCCAGACTTCATACCAATATTCAACAAGCTGTAATTTTGACGGCAATATATGATCCACACTGTATATAGCCCTTGGCTTATCTAACTGAATTCTGTGACTACCTAAATGATGATGTATAAAACAACAATAATAATGATGATTTAGTTGGAATTATTATTTCATGATAAATATATATTTATTGTTAGACTTAGTATTATTTGGATTTAACTGAAAAGGTTATTTTATATTTTAAATAATACATTAACTACTACTTAGAAGTACATTAACACAAGTATTAAACTACAACAATCCACCAGCAATATACTAAGATTTTAATACATATAACTCTCTACAATAATATAATCAAAGTATTAGAATGAGCATGTTAACTGGAAAAGCACCCTATTTGGGTCTGGTGAAAATCCATTTTGGATTTAAGAATGTCACTCGAAAAGACAATAAAAAGTCAACGTATGAGCTAGTATTAGGAGAAATACAATTATTATTGGCATATCATTTTTTGATGGAACATGTATTTAGATTTTTTGCAAAATACATGAATTACTGATTTCACTCAGCTTTTCCCAGATATACACAATTCACTACAGCTATGAATCTTTTTTCATTACATAATAACTTAAATAAACTATACTAAATGTCCCAATATTCATTCTCTTGAAAAATACAAATTACGTTGCAAAGAAAAAAGTGAAAAATGTGAGGCAAGCTGAACATACTGGAGACAATACAATGAAATAACGATATGCTGAATTATTACAACGTTGTTAGATTTTATTTGTAACGTGGAATTTCTCAAATGAACACTTCACAAATCAGAATACTTGAAATTAAATACAGGAGGGAAATTATATATTTTTTAAATAATCTGCTGTGACCTGACCTTTGAAAATGTAACAACCATTTTTCTCAGCCTTAAACTATACAATATTGTTGACTGTTTACTTTTTTTGTAAGTGTCAGGTAGGGACAAATATATCAAAAAACTTAATTATTCTTAATAGTGGAAGAGCTGGAGTAAATATATAAAAAATATTGTGGTTTTATTTCCCAAGAAAATAACAAAAATAATAATAAATATACCATAAGGAACATGCAGATGCTATTAAGAAACAAAATTACAAATGTATTTGAAATATATAATGTTAAGTGCGTACACTTCAAGATTTAAGAAATTACCCTAATACCACGCCTATTTACCAAAACAGTATAAAATAAATTACCTTGAGAGCCATAGTGGAGCTTTGATGACTGACTGTTGCTCTTTAAGAAACTGTAAAGCAACTGATGAATTGTCTTTTTTCTCGTGTCATTTTATACCAAACTCAAAGTTGTACTAAGGGCAACTTGATTTTCGAGAGGTTCAATTAAACTTGTCTTGTAATAATTTGTTGATTACATAAATTTCGAATCGATACAAGTAAATTACTTTTTGTATAAATCTCGATTTTCAACTTTTCAGAGCAAGTTTGCAATGTTATTGTGTATATCATGGACGTAGAAACGGGTTTTAAATTTGTGACCTAATTTTTGTCCTTTTTCAAATGAGAAAATAATAAGGACATCAAGTAAATCGATTTGGTTAAATAATTTTGTTCAAGTGAATTCATATATACAGGGTGTTTCTGAACTAATGAGAGGAGGGATTGGTGCTGAAAGAGGTGAAAAATTGTATTCATGATGTTTTTTATAAAAAAAGTTTAGAATTATTGAAAATTCTGCAACTGTAGTAGTTTTTTTACATCACCTAAAATTTGTTGAGTAAAATGCTAAAAACGGTTTTGCCCGCATTTCAGTTTTTTAAATGATTTTAGGATCACCAAATTTAATACTATTCTCACTCTACCGGTTCAGAGCAGAGTCGATTTCTTCAATGACCGTTTCTTGGCATTAGTGCAATTTTCCAACCCATGTCAATACCTAGGTATTTCAGTCTTCAAGAGACCGTCGGCTTTTTCTAGCCATTTGCTCCTCCAGACTGTGTTTAAGAGTGTCTAAAATAAATTGCAAACTTTTGAATTCCAGCCAACTTAGAAGGTGTGTTTTTGATTTTATTGATTATTAATATTATGTCATTGGAAGATCACAGTCCTACCGGTTCTATGCCGCCGTCGTAGTTTTGCCTCTATGCATATAATCGGTTTTACCATCCCAAGGGACGTTTTATAACCTATATAATTTGTGCCAACATGACTGCTCGTTCGGACATGCCAATTTGTTATGCTATCAGCTGCGAAAACATTTAAAATACTCACATCTTACATTGATGTTTATGCTGCATTGGCATCGCATCCTATGATTAGCTGTAATCTTTTTACCTCACATTATACAAGAATGTCGCTTTGTATGTGTGGTTGACACGATGCCTCGTCATCCAGGAAGTAGGCGGAGCATACTAACGGTATCTTCTCTTCTTCTTCCGTGAGTGCACTGTTAGAGAACCTGAAATAACATTATCGATATCAGTGTCAAATCTAGACCCAAGCAGACTGAATCTTTCCCGAGGAGAGACCTGGTACACAGACTGGAGAAGGGGCAGGAGCAGGTGTGTATAGTGAAATAAGAAACACAAGATACTCCTTCTCACTAGGAGAACATACCTCTGTATTTCAGGCAGAGATTTATGCTATCCTAGAATGTGTCAGAATTAACAAACATAGGACTGACACGCATAGGAGAAACTCACTGACAGCCAGGCAGCCCTTGCAGCTTTAAACATCAGCAAGGTAACATCCAGACTGGTAGAAGAATGCCAGAAAGAACTAAATGAACTAGCAGACCACATTAAAGTGAGATTAGTGTGGGTGCCGGGACATAACGGTATTTCTGGAAATGAGCAAGCAGATGAACTCGCGAGAAGAGGTTCAGCAACAGCATATGTTGGACCAGAACCAGCTCTTGGGACCACAAATAAGGTAGTCCGAGGACAAATACAAAAATGGGTACAAAGCCAACATAAACTTCAGTGGAGGAACACTCCAAAGCAGGTACACGGTAAAACCTTCATAGGTGACACATGTGTAAAACACGGGCCGAAGAACAACTGAATATCAGTAGGAATAAGCTAAGAATTATTACAGGTTATCTAACGGGTCATACCTCGGTAAAGGATCACCTGGATAAAATAGGGTTAAATAACCGGGACCTCAGCTGCAGACTTTGTGGCATGGAGAAGGAGACCGTAACCCATATCTTATCTAACTATGAGGCACTGGACTCGAGGAAACAAACAATCTTCGGGGAAGCTAATGTGCCACCTGAAGTATATGGCACACATCCAATGGACCTATATCGTCTACTCGAAGGTACAGGGATAACTGGATGGGTGGAATAAATGTGGGAGTAGAGTACAATAAGCCAACAGGCTGCAGTGCTGCCGGCATCAGGACGGCTCCCAAACACACACAAAAAAGTGTCAAATCTATTACACGGTCTATGCCCTTTATTAAATATAATTGTTTACCTTATAGAGTATATAGGCCAGCAATATTCTTGCCTATCCGCCAGGGCTCTTGCAGGAAAGACAAATCATTGTCTTTTTGTTCCAATCTTCTAGCAAACGTGGCCGAGCCGGCTTTTGCAGGCTGAAAATTGGCCTACAAGAGTCCTCCCCTTCTTGATATGAGGACTCTTCCTCGCCCATGGGTACAGCTGATTCTTCGAAAGCTGTTTTTGGGATGTTGTTTTTGATTATTGGATACTGCTGTGGGCCTTGCCTCCACATTCATCCTTCCCTAATATTTTACTATGTAGGAAGGCAGATTCTGAAAATCTATATATAATGTAAACATATCTCTCAATTCATCTTCAATTTATTTTTCATAATTGGGCAAACCAACTTGTAAACTTGGTTTCAGAATATACTTACTGGCACGTAGGGTGTCATCTTTATTCTTCAGATTTCTCTTTTAAATACTTAGTATACTCGTCATAACTGTGCTGGACCTTTAAATTCCATAACGAAGAGAAGACATGATAGTAGATATTTGTACTTTTCATCATGTGATAACATGAGCACATTCAGCTAATTATTTTACCACTAAATGACCACAATTTTTGATATTTTTGAAAAAAGTATTTCTTATCCAAAAAAATTTCCATTCCTCTGTTCTAACCTCACACGAGAACCACGAACTGTAAAAGGAGGTTACTAGACCAATAAAACAGCATGAACTCTAGTTTTATCATTGGCTGTTATTGTTCTACAGTCAGATGTTATGGTAAGGGTTTAAACTAGCGCCCTCTATCATGAGCAGAATTTTAAATACAAGGAGTTCAATCCCCTTATAGTCTCCATGATTTAACTGGTCATTGTGTGACAACCATTGACATTAAACCAAAAGTCAATGGTGACAACCAACGTCGCTAAAGTACACAGATTGCCTACTAACTTACAGCCAATCAGAAGCTCGATTAAAATGCGCGGGAATACGTAGGGGCTTCAAACATTCTAATATTATTTCTGAAGAAATAGACTTGTTGAATGAAGATGGCAATATTGGCATAAATCTTCAATTAGCCTCTGACTACTTAAAAACTTTTCCTCCGACAAGCCTTGAATCTGAAAAATGTTTTCAACTGCTGGTTAAATTTGTTTGAAAATTAAATCCAATACAATTCATGTTTTTGTGATATTATTTTCGAAAATAAACAGAGTGGGTTTACTATATTATACTATTATAATTATACGCGTAAGATGTCGACGTCAGATGACCTTCAATAGTTAGGCAACTTAGGTACTTTAGGGACCTTGAGACAAATAGCCTATTACAACAAATCGGCCTTTTATTGATGTACATTCAACAATACAATACACTTCAGATCGCCAACATTTGACATTAGTATCAATGAGAAATGAAATCTGTGTTTATAAATTCTCTTTTTGATTGTCACTTGCCAACAATTTATAAACAAATACTAGTTTCAATTGCCGGCTCTGTATATTCGATCCTGTACTTGGTTTTCCAAAAAGGTGACTCACTCCAATCAAGTTTAGATCACCCACGGATTGCTTAGGTCATTGTTGAATCTGCATAGCGACAGTTTCCAATATAATTTAACATATATTTATTGACAGCAAGGGGTAGAAGACAATCACAACTGGCAGCAATACCATCAACATTAAATAGAGAGCAATGGGAGAATTGAGCTGTAGCAAAGACAATCCAGTGAAGCATTTCCTCTGCTAAGATTCCTCATGATGGTTTCTGTTTTTCACGCCACATAAGCCATGACAATGCCCTGAGTTGATGTGGCATTAGATCTACTATCAGGCCATTTGGAGGTTCAGCCATATCATTATGGTTTGGGTTGAATTCTTACAGCTCCAGCTTCAATTTCATTTTACGATAAAATTTGTGAATGATTTCCATCTTAGATAGTGTATTTCTTCAAGTTGCTTTATTTATAAATCTTCTAGTGCATCTTTTAAAGAAATACCTTTATCAGACAGATGTTCTAAATTGATAGTTTGTATTAAAGTCGCAGTTGTTCGCAATTCTGAGTGCAACTTTTGTTTGTAATCTTGCTGTTGTTGCTCTGCAGTAACCTGAAAATGTAATATTTTAATATGCTTTTCCAGTTGGAACATATATTATGGGACATTCTCTCACACTTTTACATTTTGCATCCCCGAAACGAAAGCAATAGAAGTTGAAAGTGAAAGCTGTAAATACCCAGTAAAATGTTAAATTTACAAAATTTCCAATACCAGTCAACAAAACGACATTGGTAGTCAGCTTGGTAGATACAAACAAAAGGCATTTAAAAAAATATTTTCAGGAGACTCACACAGTAAAGATCACTACATCATTATTGGGCTAATTACAACTATTAAGGACTCAAGGATGCAAATTGTAAAAAGAAGACAAACTACTCTTAAAATATAGAGAAAGTGAAAAACAAAGAAATAGACTGAGAAAGGAACAAAGTATATGAAATTCAATACAGGTACTATAGAACAAAAAACAACAAAAAAAGATATGGCTGAAAAATAAGAAACAATATAGCCCAAGATATAGCCTTAAGCATAGGGAGCAAAAACATATTGATGATTTGATACAAGAAAGTATGCTACCCCCAGAACATCCTCTATTACAAAGAGAGCTTTAGATTGACTAGCATATATGCAATAATGAGTTCTTCAACTTAAACAATCTCAGCAGTTGCAGTTAAAACTCCTTTATGTCTGCCCAGAAGTGGACAGTAATCAAGTTTACTTGAACTGCAAGCTGAATATTACATAAGAATCGTTCACAATTGAGTTTTCAAAATAACCACAAGCAACCATAAGCTATATTGCCTTTAGCTGTTTTAAAAATACTTACCAGGTTCTGGATCTGAAATGTTTAATAATTCGCCAGCAGCTTCTTTAGAAAGTTACCAAATTTTTATGAACTGGCGGTCACTTAGGTTGAATGGATCTTGCCTAAAAGAATGAAGCACCGTTCTTAGAGTTAAAAAATCTTCCTCCACATGTTCCATTACTTAGCACTATTTGACCCTCGAAGTTCCTCGAAATTTGCCATGTAGAGTTAAAAAATATAAAATGTTCTTATGTCACTCTTGTCTAACTAATAACTGCTTATTACTATGCTAATTACTACAAAAAGTACCTAACTAAAAAGGTCCAAAACGGTAATCAAACTAAAAGAATGGATGTTAAAACCTCCTTATATTCGAATGATTTCACCAGTTTTATTCTCTGCAAATTGCAAGTCCAACAAAGATTGCACAACACACTGTTCTTTTTCTGTCAAGTCAGCAAATTCCAGAGGCTTGTGTTCAATTTCTTCACCATGTTCAGCATCATGAGAATGTGAGGCCTCAGAGATAGTTGGTGGATTGGTATTCGAATCTCTTAGGATACTTCGCTTATCAAACCTTTGTTTTTGTGGAAAATCATTAGCCTGTTGCAACTTTCTTGTGTGCTGTATTTTGGGTAAATTGCAAGATGGAACTGCTGTAGCTTTCAGTCTAGGACGGTTCATGCTAATTAGAGCTGCACCTACAATAAAACAGTCATTAAAATATCACCTTTTGCTGAAAATTTTATTTCAACTTACCTTTGGCAAGATAATCACTTTCTTGGAAATGAAGAGAACAAACACGCATTGAGTTAGTAACTGGCTTCTCCATTAATAAAACCTTTGTCCATGCTTTCCTTCGATCTACTTTCTCAAGTATGCCAAAAGCATTAGTGACATAGACTGTGGATGCATCTTTCTTAGGAAAGGCATGGAAGTGCAAAGACCTATTATTATTTTTCCTTGAGGAACACCTGTAGACACAGCAGTTAGCATTGTGTAATGTCTTTTTTTTTCTACTTTGTTCATTCATTTTTCCTTTTTAATAGTTTCAGCCTAAAATTCAACAAGTCAATAATAATTTTCAAACATCTTACCCAAGATCTTACCTTACGAACAATCATCGAACAATAACTTTTGGAACAACAAAAAATGTCTAACCTAAAAATGAAGAAGACCAATAATTATAGTATTTGAAAATTGAGAAAATGCATTTGATTACCTTTAAAACTTGAGCTATTCAAAAATTCTTCATCTACAAACGTGTTTCTATACTTTGATAACAAGACACAATTTCACAAATACAAATAAAATAATCAAATATTAACATACAATAAGAAGTCAAAAGAAAATAATTTGCGATAGAGCATGCCCACGTGACGTCTCAAACTATTTTGACAAGAGCCCGGTGGTAAAACAATAAGGGAAGGCATGTCCACGACAGTTGACAATACCCCGGTGGTAAAACTGTAAAACAATAGACATGATGAGAAATTATCAAACAACAAACAACTGTTAACCATTAACCTATATATATTAATAGTCTAGGAGGAATTGGCGCATGAGTACCGAAAACTATTCCACCTCAATTTTTTTGTACGATCTTCTTCAAATTGCCCTACTGATGATATAAATGCATGTTGCCATGGGGCAACCCGGTGCCATATAGTTTCAACCGAAATTGTTTAAACAATTACAAGGAATTGTTATTTTTCAACCGGACAAATTTTTTTTATATTCTTTATTGTAAAAGGAACTTATTTATGAAACAGCAATGCATCTAAAACATTCGGAGAAGATTATTGAAAATATAATTATCACTAGTTGGGACAAATATTTTCAACAATCTTCTCCGAATGTTTTAGATGCATTGCTGTTTCATAAATCAGTTCCTTTTACATATTCGAACCATAAGTACTTGGTAGGTATTGAAAAAAATACAATTTTTTTTTAAATTAATTATTAAAAAGTGATCTTGCAGACTTCATGAAATCATCAAATATCTTGAAAACTACAAATTTTTTGATACGTAAAGGTTATTCATTTTTCACGTGAAAACCATTTAAGAATGCAAAATTTAATAAAAACTGCTTCAAATGTCAGTGGCGTAAAAAATGGGAGGGGAAAGGTAACATATTCTTTAAAATGTACACCACTGGATCAAACATTAAAAAATATTTTTCCATCAAAATATGCCCTTTTACATTTAAAAAGAACCTGCCAAATGTCAAATTAATTTATTCATCAATTTTAAAGTTATCGAATTAAAACATTCAATTTTGCAAAACTTCAACACCCTGTAATTCGAAAAATAAAGAGGCTGGACCCCCCAATCCTTATATTATTTTGTCCAATTTTACGAGAGGGATCTACATGCAAACGTTGTAGGTGTCATTTGAAAACATCCTGTATTTTTCATGGGTCGAAAGTACCCAAATTTGAGATTTTTCGAACTTTAAAAAACTCATATCTTTGGAAATATCAACTTTATCGTGAAAAGTCATAGGACCTTTAAAAGTACACTGAAGCAAAACCAACTAAACTCAAACACGATCTATCATTATAAATCAGCATAACCTCACTATTAAGCACCACGTGCTC
>CAJUYG010000179.1:190959-206678 GCA_910591675.1 Galerucella calmariensis
TTACGAATGAAAAATCGACAGTTTTTGAAGTCAAATAGTTTTAGTCCGCAAACCCTTTTCGTCGGGGAAATAATTTTGAGTGACATACATAGATAACATAAAATTATCCACATTATTTGTGACGAGAAAACAAATATCATTTTACTACACATTGTTATTGATATTGTTTATATTAGTTTTGTAGTAAATAGATGAAATTTCGTAACATTTCGAGTGAATGAAGTTGTGTTTATACAGAGCATTTCAATGAAACCTACCTATCTATATAAATCTGAGGGCGTCACTTTTATGCAAAAATAGGAGAAGTTATAACTTCCACCCCCCTCCTTATGATCGCCGCTAACATTTCTTGAAATGTACACCCTGAATATTTTCACACCAATTAAAAGTTCCGTTTTTTTAATTTTTCAAAAATGTGAAAGTATGTTCATTTTATTTTTTCGCCTGCAGCTTACAATTTTGGAAGTGAATACTCATGTGTTGGTAACGTCGCCGTATAACCATCTCCACGTTACCATCACCGCATTTTACCAATATCACGGAATACTATAACATTGTTATAGTATTCCGTGCCAATATGCTAGATTGACAAGATGGGCGTCGACAATATACACTTAAGGCAGCACATACCTACACGTAAAAATATTACCTCACGACGTATGTTTGTATGTATGTATGTATGTAGATATATTCGGGTCCTAAAAGATCTATTATGCCCACGATGTATATAGTCCCAATCGTCCCAATCCAATACGTTTTCGTATTTCATAGCATCTTAAAAAGAGTTAAGGCAATAGAGCATGTCCACGTGACGTCACAGACTAGTTTGACAAGAGTCTGGTGGTAAAACAATAAACAAAGCGTTCAGAACACGTGGTAGTGACGTGGCACTTAATAGTGAGGTTATACTGATTTATAATGATAGATCGTGTTTGAGTTTAGTTGGTTTTGCTTCAGTGTACTTTTAACGTTATTTTAATTGTTGAACTTGCATATTTAATAATATAAAATATCGGTTAATAGTAGTTTGTTGTTTGATAAATTATTGATCGTGTTGTCAACTGTCAACTGTCGTGGACATGCACTATTGACGCCGGGCGGGTTTGTCGTTTGTTCACATTATAATCCATTAAGAGCTTCCTTAACCCAACTTCATTGTGTTATTTCTATTTGGTTTTCTCTTTATTTTGTGCGTGAATTTTTTCTGCACTTTAAGTAAAATATGGATTTTGGAGCGTTAATAGATGAAGGAAGACTATGGACTACATTATAATAAAAATAAACTAGTAAAGTGTCATAGACGTAGGTAATATGAAATTTTTAAAGGGGACTGTATGTGTAAAAATTCCTATATCATAGGAGCACAATAAAAAGCGGTTTGTTTTCGTGTTTTTACTTCTGTCAACAGTACAGATTTTTAATTTTACGCATTCTCTTTATTTGCATTTATTTGTTATTTTGAGGGTGACCAAGGAGAGGTACTAGGTGGTTAAGTTTATAACGAGGAAAAGGACGTCCTCCTTATGATTTTTCACGCATTATTTTGTTGAAATTGATAGAACTGAGAAATAATAAAATCTACATAGGAAAACTCGGCGCCAAACAAACAACTCAGTACTCCTATAGAACAAATACGGTTTGTGTTTATTTGGATTCATCGAAATTGGAAATACAAATATCTTCAGTAGATAACAAATCACGACAAATCTTACACAAGCTATTGTTTAACAATTATTTTACATTTAATTAGGTCAACTTATTTATTTACTGTTGTCATAGTTATTAATAGTAATTGGGACAATTTTGCGTAATCAAATTTAGCCAACGCTGAAAACAAGTTTGATAAAAAGGATGTTCTGATAACTTGTATTATAAAGTAAACGCAAAATATTTTTTTCTTGGTGATATTTGGAGAAAAACGAATGCAAAAAAGATCTGAATTATTTTATATGTTGAATAAAACTAATAGCAATCGCATAAGTCTTTCATCTTTCTTGTTATTGCCAAAATAAAACAAAAGATTAAAAAACAACAACAAGTGACAGAAATGCATTAGATGGAACATAACAAAGCTAAGTGAAGAGGAAGTAAGGAAAGAATATGAAACACAGATAGAAGAATTACTAAGCAAAATAGTGAAAAAGGAAGACAATAACGTTAACGCACAATAGGAAGCTATAAAAAAATCCATTCAAATAACAACGGAAAAGCACATAGGCAAAATTAATAGAGATAAAAGAAAAGAGTGGTACAATGATAGTTGCCATGTAGCAGTAGAAAAAAAAGGAAAAAAGACAAAAATGGATAAGAGCAAACGATTTAAAGCACAAGCAAGAATACATAAAAAGCAGAAATGAATGTAACAAAATGATAAGAAAATCAAAGCGAGAATGGATGGATAACAATATAAGAGAAATAGAACAAGAAAGAAAGAATTGTAATACCAAGAAATTTTATAAAAATATAAATGAACAAAGCCTAACCTATAAGGGCAAACCGAAAGGTATAAAAAACCAATATGGCAAAGTCATTGAAGAAGAAAATGAATATAAACAAATATGGATGGATCACTTTAGGACTTTACTAGTAGAAGATTCAGATATTGAAGTAGACATTGAAGAAATATCACAAGAAAAAACATTGGAAGAACCCATAATAGCAGAGATTATGGAGATTATTAACAACAACCTAAACGGAAAAACTCCTGGAAAAGATAACAAAAATATGGAACTAATAAAGTACGGAGGTGAGAAGCTTCATGATATAGTATACCAACTTATAATAAAAATATGGAGAGAGGAAAAAATGCCCATAGAATGGGAAATAGGACAGATAATTACAATCCACAAAAAAGTTCACCAGCATGAATGCCAAAACTATAGAGGTATTACATTACTGAATACTGCTTATAAAATACTATCAGCTACAATAAACAGAAGGCTTAGAGACACTACAGGGTAGTACAGTACAGTACAGCGGTAGATGCCATATATACACTGAAGCAGATAATGGAAAAAGCATATGAACATCAAATAGAACTGGAAATGTTATTTGTAGACTTTCGGCAAGCTTTCGATTCAATACATAGAGGCAAACTTTTGTCTGCTTTGAAAGAACTAGGCATTAATGATAAATTAAGAAGGTTAATCAAGATGACTATGGAAAACTCAAGAGCTACGATAAAAACACAAAGAGGAGAAACTGAGGAAATAAACATAAATAAGGGTGTAAGACAAGGTGATTCGCTAGCTGCAACATTATTCAACCTAACACTTGAATATGCAATTGCTTATGCGGATGATATAGTAATCATATCAAAGACAAGAGAGATTCTGGAAAACACAATAAGGGAAATCACAAGTGAAGGAAATAGAATGGGATTAGAAATAAATGCAGATAAAACAAAAGTAATGATTTTTGGTAAAATAAATCAAACCAATGCAATAAAGATCGGAGATTTCGAATTTGAAAAAGTGGAGAAATTCAAATACTTAGGTGTCACATTAACAAACACTGGAAACAGGAAAAAGGAAATAGAAGAAAAAATCATTAATGCAAATAGGGCTTACCATGCCAATAAAAAACTTTTAAAAAGCAAATTACTCTCAAGACAAACCAAAATCAATATTCATAAAGTGCTAATAAGACCCGTCATGTTTATGCTGCTGAAACAATGACACTGACTAAAAAGGAAGAAGAAGACTTGAGAATAATAGAAAGAAAGATAATGAGAACAATATTGGGACCAATCAAATTGAGAGATAACTAGTACAGACAAAGAATGAACTATGAAATTGAGCAAGAACTGGAAGGAGAGGACATAGTATGGAAAATAAAAAGACAAAGAATGAAATGGCTGGGACACATATATGGAGCGGAAGAACAAGAAATAACACTGCAAATGACACAATGGGATCCTGGGGGAAGAAAATGTAGGGGTAGACCTAGAATAAAATGGCTAGAACAGTGAAGGAAGATAATACGACAAGAGCCAGAAGGACAAAGTTAAGGATAGGAAACTATGGAGAGCATTGACAGAGAAACTCTAAAATGAAAAACGGGGATTGATCCACCCCAAAAAAATGGATCTAGAAAGCGTGAAGCGGTGAAGCGCCAGCAGGGGTATCAAGCCATTATATATATAAGTCTTTCATCAGGACAGAGATAGAGGACATTCGCCAACTTTTACGGCAGACCTAATAAGCAAAGACAGAAAAACTGTCAAAGCCGTAGTACGTATGTTAATAGTGCACTGTAAGCTTAACAGGCACGCAAAGCTAATTGGGTTGACAGACGAGCCATTGCAGACTCTGACACCTAGAAGAGGAAACTGTTGAGCACATCCCATGTCAATATACGATTGCCTTGCGAATGTACGGTTGAGGCGATGGGAAGCCACCAGCAAGAAAATACAAGAAAGATTGAATCTTGAGGCTGATTGGCTACTTAAATGGAGTCTGGCTGGAGAATGTAATCTAGATTCAGAGGATTACGATAGATCTGAAAAGGTCGCAGTGGAATAGGCCGATTAGCCGCCTCATCAAATCTAATCTTATCCATTTTATAGTTTTCTCGCGAAATTTGAAGACCATTATCAACTAATTCTGGACTAAAGGTACCTTTCGAATAATTAATATGGCAATAGGCAATATTTTTACTTGGGTTACATTGTTGGAATCTAAATAAAGATCATGTTACTTTATACGATTTTTGATGTAAGAATTGTTTTTTCACTTGTTCATAAAAGTGGCGCCTTCAGAATTATATGGGATGGATAGTTGTGATTAAAATGCTCTGTATAAATATCACCCGCTTGAAATATCTCGTCCAATTCCTAGAATATAATAGAAGGTCAGGACACGGTCCGAATATTTTTATACAAAAATTAAAAATAACATGTATGTAATAGCATAAAAATTACATGATCTCCCAAGTTTTCGGCAGAAATTTGCAGTTTAATACAAGGTCAGCTTTTATCAGCATTTCAGATTTGTTATTAAAACAAGATAAATAATTTGATAATTAACGTTTCTGAATAATAATAGGTAGGTACCGGGATAGGTTGTCACGCAAATACTTCACAGTCGTCCTGAGGTTACACAATCATTTGGATAGATTCTAGATTTATAATTAAGTAATTTGGTTATTTTGTATGGCTTTAATGATCCTTTTTATTATAAGCAGTCAGATAAAGCTTTTTAAATACCTAATCAATTAAAACAATGACGAATAAAGCACCGAATAAAAAAAATGAGCTCCACGATCAAAATAACTATTAAGAACTGTGCACGTTTGTTTATCATTAGATTCATCAAGTCGACTATCAGGTAATGTCACGTGGACTTCCTCTTAATCCTCTTAATGAACCGATTCCAAGAAACTAAATAATGTATGGACAATTATGAATTATACAGGGTGAAATTTTAAAATTAATAATTTATTACACTTGAAATATTGGTACTTTTTTAAATTAGTTAAATAATGGATTTATCAAAAATCTAAAATAACTAATTATTAGACGTATTTTTATATTAAACAAAACCCGCTACGCCCATGAATTTTATCATAAATACCTAAAAATTGCCTAAAAACGCCAATAATTAGACAAAATCGGTAAAAAATGTGGATTGTTTTAAATCGTTAAGTAATGTGGATTGTTTTCTATTCTGTCAGTGTTGACAGTTTATACTGAAAAAGTAAAATCTTAGTCAAACACTCTTTCCTTGTCGACATAACAATGAAATATTTAACCGAGACTCACCGAATTGAGATTTTAATGATGATCGGGTACGGGGATAACTGCAGAAGTCAAGTTGAAGTGGCAAACTTATTTAATCACAGGTATCCCGAATTGCCTAATATTTCACAAAGTACTGTGTCTAAAATTCATGCACAATTTAGAGAACTTGGACATGTCAAACCATTGAAAAGAAAACCACACTTCGTTCAAGATGATGTGAAAGTGGATATTTTGTTAAGTGTCGAAGAGAATCCAACTTCAAGTACACGTCAAATTGCCCGTGAAAATAATGTTAGTCATACAACTGTTCTAAGATGTCTTCATGAAGAAAAACTTCATCCCTACAAATAAACTTTTGTACAGGAGTTAACAGAAGACGATCCAGATCGTAGAATGGATTTCTGCGAAAGATTGATGAATAGGCTGAACAGGAATGAGATAGCTCTTGGTACCATTCTTTTTTCTGACGAATCAAAATTCACATTGAATGGAGAGGTAAATCGACAGAACTGTAGATATTGGTCAGCAGAGAATCCTAATTGGATGCGTGAGACACATACTCAGTACCCTCAAAAGGTGAACGTTTGGGCCGGTATCATAGGCGACCATATTATTGGTCCTATATTTATAGATGAAAATTTGACAGCTGAAAAATATTTAAATATGCTTAGAAATGAAGTTATTCCTGCTTTGGCAAACTTATATCCCAACGCAATAGATCCTAGCTTACCGAATGAATATGTTTGGTTCCAGCAAGACGGGGCAACACCCCATTATGCTTTAATGGTAAGAACTTATTTAGATGAAATCTTCCCCAATAAATGGATTGGAAGAAGAGGTACTATTGAGTGGCCAGCTAGATCGCCAGACCTTACGCCGTTATATTTTTTTCTGTGGGGTTATCTCAAGAACATAGTATATGCAACACAACTAACTAGCATTGCAGACCTCAAAGACAGGATAACTACAGAAATACGGAATATTTCACCTCAAACTTTAAACAAAGTTAAGGAGGAGTTCTATAGGAGACTGTGCTATTGCCAACAACTAGGTGGAGAACATTTTGAGCATTTATTTTAATGTATTAAAATCAAATACATCAGGTGTTTAATATATGTGTTTAATAACTACTGTAAAAATAAAAATTTCACCCTGTATAATTCATAATTGACCATACATTATTTAGTTTGTTGGAATCGGTTCATTAAGAGGATTTCAAAAATATGCAAATATACAGGGTGTTCCATTAAAAAAAACAACACCGACTATGGCATACTTGCGTGAATCACCCTGTACATTTATATTTATGTTTGCATAACGCACAACTCAATTCAAAAGTTGACGTGTCTCGGCATTTTTTATAATTTTCTAAAATAATGACATAAAGAATTTTATTCCATAAGTGATCTCCACACTGTATATTGATAATACCAAATTTAGGGGAACGCGTCTCCCCGAATTATATACGGGCCACAGCTTTCGGCGGTCTTCGGCTACCATATTGGCAAATAGTAGAGAAGGTAGTTATTACTTATTAGCAGTATAAAAAGATTGGGAGGTTGGAAATCGACAGCCGTTGCTGAAAGGTATTTAGATTTGGAAGAATTAACGGAAATGCGGAGAAAAATATATAGCAAAATATTATCCACCGATAAAGAACTAGTTCTTCCAACAACAAAATTTTGTCACAACCAGTCTCTCGACACAAGAATTCGAAGCAGCAATAGATTTACCAACTGATCTTATTAAACCAAAAAAATTAATTCCATCAGCGATCAACTTACAGAATGCATCAAATTGCCAATTTATTATTAATATTAATCATAAGTAGTAGGATAGATTGTAGTTTCTCTTTATGCTTTAATAAAAATTTATAAAATTCCAATATGTTAGCGTTCCTAACTCCTGTGGAAAGTGTCTTTTCCTAACTTGATTGCTTGACCGAACTCCGCTACGCGTCGTTTGGACAACTGCAATCGCGTGCGGAAAAGTTGAACTTTCCGCACTAGTTAGAAAATATATCATTGGAATACAGATGATAAGTAAACTTACTTCTAACTAAACAACATCAACTATGCGAAGTACTTGTTTTTCTTCTTGAAATTTGCTAAAACCGAGCGTAAGAAATGACCTAATGTAAATAAGCAAACCCTACATTTACCTACCTAACCTAAAATAAATTACAGGCTGTTTATGCCTAAACAAATTTTGACCCACCAGCTACAGTAGCGACACCAATATTCCTCTTTTCCCCCTTATATCACTAGTCTCCATGGTTCCAAAGCTCATTTCAAGAAGATATGCAAAGTAAGATTGGAAACATAACATACATTTATTGCAATAAATTGTGAAATACTCTGAAACTTTTGAATAATATTAAAACTGCTTTTTTTATCAAACTGCCTACGAATGCTATTTTTTTTCTCACTTTGTTTAGACTAACGCTTCATATTTTCACTTTGTATATCTGTTTAGTGTATTTCATTTTGGTTACTAGTTTACTATTTTTTTTATTAGTTGCCAGTTATCTTAGTATATTGTAATATTGAAATAAATTAACGAAAACTAGACAATCACAATAACAAGGACAAACCTCATTAGTAACTACCCAATTTAATGTTGTTAAGTTCAGCATAGGTCATTATCGAAATTCTATACAATAAATTTATATCAGAAAAATACGAGATTTTTGTAATAAATAATACAGATCATTATGCCAACAAGTGTTACTTCTACAAAAAAAAAAAGAATTTCCAAAACGTATCAAATTTAAAATTTAACGACTAGATGAACTTTCAACTGGTAGATACCAATTTAATTTTCGCGTGAAAAATGAAAATAACAGCATTGGAAGCCTCGTATTTTCTTCAGGACAATCTGGAACCGGCACGCACCGCGTGGAACTTCTCTTAACAAAACAACATAAAATTGTTTCGAGATGGAATATTATGTGCCCGCTCGGAAACATATTACTGTTATAAATGATACTAACTGTTTCTAATTAATTTCACTTTTTAATGAAAAAATTATGAAAAATCTAAGCATCCTTTCAATCATAATTGGATTTCATAATAGTCTAAAGTCTAAACAATGTAAAGTTGACTAAAGCTGTAAAGTGCCGAATTCTTGCCTTTATGACGGTAAAGTCCAACGATTATACTCCCTACAGGATTGCTTATTCGCTTAAATCTTTCGTCGGTGAGTGGGAACTTGCTTATGTCACCAGTGGACCTCGACCAATTTAAAACATATTGCAATCGTCAATACTTTTCACGTTTTTCTTGTGTATTTGCAAAAAATAATAATAAATTAATTTTTTTTTGGTGATATGTTATTTAAAAAATTATATTTAGTAGTATAAGTAGTTATAAAATATAAATTAACGATTGAAACAATAACTTTGAATTGTTTTACTTGCCACCTTTATTAATAAACAACACCTTCAAAATTGAAAAAACGGATAAAATAACGTCAAAACACACTTTGTAAACACACGATTAACCATAAAATTAAAAAGGTTAGGTCCAGTGATGACGTATTCGTACGAATTGAGCGAGGCTAACACAGAGTTAATTGTAAATAAGCAATCTTGTAGGGTGTATAATCGTTGGGGAAAGTCTACTTTATAACGATACCTAACCTCAAACAGTATGCAACAAAACAAATTGAATGAAATTATTTCGAAATTACGAGTAACTCCTTCTGATAATAAAATAGGAATACGGCTTAAACTATTGGGAAAAGTAGAATTCGATATAGATGGCGCTCTGAAATGTCAATGTCATCTTAGCAACGAGTAAAAAAATCAAAACAGCTGCCGTATAAGCCATTTGATATTTAAGTGGTTTTATTATGCTGGTTTAGTTATTTTCAGTGTGTGTTTTGTAAAACTTTTGCTTTTTCTTTGATTGTGCTTTACTATTTTGTGTTGTTAAACTAAATTTTGACTCCTAATATTTTTATTTTTGGGGTAATAGGTATGGTTGATATTTGTGAAAAGTACAACAAGCGTTCAATTAACTGTTTAGTTTTAGGTCTGATTTCGTGTTTTTATTTTATTTTAGATATAATTATATCTACGAAAGTTGCAGGGAAGGTAGGTTTGTATTGAGTAATAGGTATTTTAAATCTTTAATACCGACTTATTTTCTCTTTGATCTGCAATGAAAACAAAAAAAATAGAATAACATAACCTCTTTCATAATATCTCTGATTATGTATAAGAATATTACCTCAGAATTGATGACAGTTGAGTTAAATAGAAAAACACAGTTTTAAACTTGTCACTGACACAAAATTAAACAAATAAAGTACGAATTTACGGTAATTACGTTGACTTGCATATAATACAAAAACAATGCAAAACGAATTATTTTACTCGTTGCGACAGTTACAATTTTTACCGCCAGAGGTCTCATTGAATTCTACTCCGCCGAATATAGAGCAAGTTAGCACGTAATCGATATTTTGAAAAGTACGACGAATTGTCTTTTTTTTTGAAAAAAGAGTCATACAGCCAATGGGGCAATTATTATGAGGGTGTGTTAATGAACGAATGTTGTGGACCTCGGCTCTGTAAGAGCATTACTTGCCCCTTTCGTACACATGCAGTGGTACAACGGAAATGAAGAATGAATTAATTTGCGGATTGGATTCATTAACCGAACAAAATTTAAATTCTATCAGTACGTATCAAAATAGGTTGCTTTACGCACTAGTGGCTTGAATAATTATGATATTCATATTGATTTTTGTTAATGTAAAATATAGTGCACTATATCATCAGTGCTAGAATAAGAAAAATTTCTACTACACACAAACTTCTATCATTTTAAACTGAATTATATATCTGGCGTGGTCCTAACTGCGCAAAATACATGTAATATGCACACAATGAGCGAATGGTTCTTGCTTCAAAGTTCAATTCAAATGCTATTCATATATACATAACAGAAGTAAACTTTTTTCCATACCGATAAGTCATGCAGCTGCAAAGAAGTGTCCTTCCAAAACATAAAGTTGCCTTGCGAATACAAATGGAGAATACATGGAAATTTGAAAATGGTACCTACATATTTCGTTATCACAGTTTGAAAATTTGATATGCTGTTTTTTTAATCGTGAAAAAAACGACCAGAAAAGTTGTTATGAAAAAATATTCAAACCAATGTAAAATGTCAGTGTGAAAACAAAAAACATTTCAAAGGACTGCCTGTTAGTGCTTTTGGCAGCCGATTACTGTACTGTATTTCCATAAAAAATTCAAAAAATACAACTGTATAACTGACAAGGAGTAGTATTTAATAGTTATTTATGATATAAGTGTTAAAAGTACATTTTTAAAGCACGCATGTGAAGGTTTGCAGAATGAGCGAAGCGAATTCTGCAATTCACATGAGTGCCTTAAAATGTACTTTTAACACGTATATCATACAATATTTTTTCTACAAACGTTCAAAAAATGCAATAAGAATTTGATTGCCTAAAAACTGTTGACAGTGCAGCGAACATTACCAACAACATCAATCCAACAACAAACATCCGAAAATATTGTGGCGTCAACCTCGACTGGAAATTCCATTTTTTCTGCGCATCATTCCTCCTTATCCACGGAAAATGGTAAAACAGCAGTGCAGGAAATTAATTTGTCAAATTGCACAAATTGTACTATTAATATTAATGTTAATAAATAAAATCTAAATATTTTGACGTTTTCTTTCAAAATTTGACAATTCACTTTTACCAGCAGTGCCATAATAGTTATTTATGTAATAAGGATCATAAAGACGATCATTATGGTACAAGTCATGAATGTTATGTTTTGATCAAACCATTACATGTTTTCCTTATAGAATTTCATTATGGTACTTGGTCCCATAATGAATTCATTTTGGTACTTAGTCCCATAATGAGCTTCCTTATGTCATCAAAATTGAGTGACATAACGTTGTCATTATGACATGCCATCAGATAAACATTTTAAGGCACTCAGTGTCTTAAAGTGACATTTTTAAGGCTTCTATGGAGTGCTAAAAATGGCATTTTTAACACGTTTGTAGAAAAAGTAATTTTTGTAGGTATATTATAGAAGAGGAAGCCTCCATTCACATATTTGCGGAATGCACGGCAATACAGAATTCTAGGGCACAACACACTTTAAAAATGCTGCTGTTTTTCCGTATATCTAGGCAAGTTTTTGTATTATTGAAATAAATATAACAATAAGATTAATATTCACTTTTCATAAATAATAATTGACCGTAAACAACAAAGTATAGACAGTAGGAAAAGACGTAAGACACGTTGCCAATGTCAAAGGTACGCCTGCATCCTATTTTGAATGAAGTAACCTCTCCCGATTTATAGATCGCGCTTGCGCGTATTCTAAACATCGACTAATCAAATTTTTTAAGTCAAAGATTAGGGTTAACGTCTGTAATACATTTAAACGGTTCATTATTGTGATCTTTTGATTTGGATTAATCACAGACCTGCCTTTTTCCCATTTCTTCCAACGTAATGTGTTAGAAAGACATTAACAATCGATGACACACACCAAGAAGGGTTTTATATGAACTCTAGAAGAAGTTTGTGTGCTTTGACATGTGATGTAAGGCTGAGACTTTTCTCAGGAAGTTGAAGTAAGGGGACAAAATAGATGTTTTAGATCTCTGAGAATGTCACGCCAATATACATACATATAGAGGTACAGAGAAAAGATGCATGATACACAAAAAGTGATTTTCTTTAAAAAAAAACATAGAATTAAAGTTAATCGTTTTTTACGTACACAAAAATTAATTATATGATTAAAGAATATATATAATTATAAAATATTATATAAAAAAAACAATATTAGTCACCATTTATAAATATATTTCAAACAAATCAGTATTATTTATCGACCAACCGAAATTATATATATATAAACAGCATGTCTGCTGGTAATGCTTTATCCAGACAAAAACAATGACAATAAAAATTGTCTTTAACTAAAAATTAACATCGCGATTGGATATTTTGTAAAATTCAAGCACGAGGCATAATCAAAAACTTCCTGGCTGGGATCGCTTCTAGTACAACGTGATTTTTACATTTCCTTGTGGATTGTGACATAATGCTTTATCTAAATGGACTTTTAACCCACATATATTATTTATATAAATCTAGAAAGAACTCATCGAGATCAATACGTCTTGCGTTTTAGTGAGGGTGATACCGGTAGCTATTGTGGATTTATTTACCAGAAAAATTTAGTTTGTTAATTTTTATTAATATGTCTACATCTTCCAAGGTTAGTAAATAGATTTTTTACTTATATACAACTGATGTGTGAGAATAAAAGTTTTATAAATATAGATTTTCAAATGTGACGAATTAAAATCATAGTTTTTATTAAGAAAAACTGCTTTCCCGGCAAAACTAGGAACATGTGCTAGTAGCCCTTGTCGACTTTTTCTTCTAGCCGGCATAAATTTTATCGATACTGCATTTGACTTTACAATTTAATGAAGTTAGAACAACGTTTTATTTATTCCGGTTTCTGATTCCTTATAAGTAGTTCTTCTTTTAGATTTTTATTATTTTATGCTATTTCACCGATAACTGTAACGATATTTCTCCAACGAATATTCGGAGTTAAGTATTTAAACAGTGAGATAATTTCAATATATTTACCAAATTTTTAATATACATTATTTTTCATAAATTAATTGGCATTCAAGATAATTTTAATATTGTAGTAGTGAAGATATATACTTTGTTTGCATCTCATTATCCATACATAGTTTTCGTATAGTTAGGCTGCCAATTTCGGATTAGAAAGTTATAGCGATAAGGTGTTGTGTTCCTAGGGAATTTCAGCAGTACTCAAACGTTATTTTTACAGTGCTTGTAGTGGAAAACACCCAAAATTGTGTTTTATGAGAGTATAGCCAGATGTGAAAACAAAAATACGACCTTTTATTGAAAAAATATAGATTTTAGAAGCAAAAGCTTAACTTTTGTCACTTTAGACACATGCATTTTTTTCCTAAACTGCACAGATGGCGCAGATGTATCTAGATGAGAATAACATTTTCTCCGATTGACATTAAACGTCAGTTTTAATGACCCCCTAGGCAATAAAAATAATTTTTTCTTCTTTTTTTTAAATCTTGCTGTGATTTTCAACTAAACAATTCAGAAAAGGTACATAGCAACCCAGATTTTACTTAGCAACTGCAATGATAATGTGATTTAAGCAGGCACATGGAATCAAACAATCACTCCACGTCACTGTGTACACATTATTGTCGATATCTACCATTATATTTATTATCTTTCCGTAGATATTAGATATACAATTTAAGGTATAATCGAAAATATAGTAATTAATAATTACAGTTTAATTATTACCTATAACATACGATTAGAAAAATTTTTAAAAATTGTGAGATATATCCGTTATTAAATTTATGTTCCACACGGGTGAGAAACAGATTTACTGCTTTACCGATAGTTGCTAGCCACGGCAGTAAATCTGTTATTTCTCTGTCTAGTTACAAATAATAACTATATTTCTACACTATACAGTTCACAGTGCTTTAGTATTGTCCGTAAATTATTTTCATCTAGAGACAGTTGTTTAATGAGCCGCAATCTGCGAGAGCTTCAAGAAAAAAATTCCTATGTGTCTAAACTAAGTAAGAAAAGTGAGGGATAACTGCTCATCGATTACCACCTATTGATTATTGATTGTGAACTCAATTCCAGAGCTACTCTGTGCACAAGTTGAGCTAATAGTGCCCATCACTTTTTTTCGGAGAACCCCAATATATGTTGTTCTTGAGCGGTCAAATACGTTTTGTAAAGGAGGCTTTTAACGTTACTTAAGTGGGTTTTATATTACACGTAAAAGTTATGGAAATCAATCGACATCTAGGTAGAAATATTTGTATATTTGTACAGAACCAATTGTATGATGTATTTGGAGCAATAAGAAAAAATATACTTTTATAAAATCGTTTTGTTTTTCCAAATCGTGAGTCACTAAATGTTATCACATTCTTTACCGTTCCTGCATTGCTCAAAATAAACTATATTGTGAAATTTGTTACAGACGCTGACAATAATAATCATTTTCATCATTCTGGTGATGATGGCCCACGAATCTAAAGCAAGACCGGGAGAGTGGAATCGAAAGAATTACTGCGAACTGGTCGATGTAAGTAATTTAACAAATTTTTCTGTATCACGCATTTGTATTTGCTATTTTTTGTTGTTGTTTCGACATCCGAAGGTGAAGACTTATGCATTTCCAAATTAAGTACTTTCCTTTTTCTTTCTGAAGGTTAATCTCTTCATAAATTGGGAACAGTCACCTAAATATTGTGATCCAGCAATTGAATATAACTCAGGAAAAGTGTTTCTGTTACTGAATAAGGCACAGGAATTGTCTTCGGCACAGTAACTTTGTAACCCAGAAACCATGTATCAGGAATTTATACCATGCAGGTATTTTATTCAGTCCAAGAGTTGTGATTTGCTCAAAAATTGTGATTTCCCAGGGATTGTGATGACCCAGGAATTGATTGGCCTGGGAATTTTAATGGCCCAGAAACATGATTGGCCCGGGAATTTTAAATTTCGTGGTAAAGTTAAAAATCGGAATTATAATTATTTAATTTTGGACCAAATCAATGTTGAAAAATGTATTCATATTTTTAAATTTGAAATGTTGCCTGCAGAGTTCACGTTTAAGTGGGAGACGGGGTTTGTTAGTTCAGTTGGTGATATCAGACGGTTCACTCGAGTGAATATTCACGAAAGTGAATGCTTCATTATTCTTCCATTCCATGTTCACACGACTTAGTGTGAATGACAAAGAAAAGAACATTCATCTGTTCTTCTTCAAAATATGTCGTCGGGTGATGTAGTGCGTCTCGAAATCAGTTTAATCCGAGTGAACGTTCTCTTTGTGTGGAGACGGTTCATTTTT
>CAJUYG010000179.1:216678-237295 GCA_910591675.1 Galerucella calmariensis
AGCTGGATCTATTAAATCAGGTCTATTAGTGGCACCTGAAAAATTATAAGAAACATATTATTGTAGTAACTCAAACATTAACGAATTCGCTTCGCACGTGTCTTAAAATATCTCGATAGTTAATACCCCTTATGGTTAAATTTAATTTCACTACAGCAGTTAAATCTAGACATGTCCTATCTTTCATTAAATACGTTTCACGCTTAATTATTTTATAAAATGATTATGCACCCTATCTATCTATGAGTCATTCTTAAACTTTCAAATGTGCTCACCGATAATAAAGATTGTCGCTGAATCATTCAATCCGTCCATCTCGGCAAGTAGTTGTGACACGACGCGGTCCATAACTCCGCCTGAATCGCCGGATTTTCCCCTATTCGGGGCCAAGGAGTCCAATTCGTCGAAAAATATTATGCAAGGTGATGCTTCACGGGCTTTCTGGAAAACTGTAAATATGAATTGGTAGTATTGTGAAAGTTATTTCTTAATAAGTTGAGGACTACTATTATTTTAAATTGGTTTTGGTACATGTCTTATTGATTAATGATGATATATCTGGGACATTTTGGTTTTTTAATTATGCATTGGATGTTAATTCAAAAATGTATCCAGATATTGCTGAATTATAGAAATTTTGAAGTATGGTACTGCAAACACTTATGATTATTTCAACCAGACAAGTTACATTCCACAAAATATCCAATTAGCACAGGACACTTTCTGGCACTATCATGAGATGCGTGCCGTATACTCGAAGGTACAGGAATGGCTGGAGTAAATGTGGGAGTAGAGTACAATAAGCCAACTTTTTGTGGGAATCGCAGTGTCTTTTGAATTGCTTTCTTAACTAATGTTCATTTAAAAGTGAATACTATATACAGTTTTTAGGAAATTTTATCTTTTTTCACAATTGTGTGCATACACGCTACACATACTATGGATTTTAAAATGTATTCACTTCATTACAATACTGGATATATATTTTTTAGTAGGTTAGGTATACATACCAGTTGAAAATTATAAAAATTATCAACAGTGAACTGACTTACCTTCTCTAATATTTTGTTCTGACTGGCCTACGTACATATTTAAAAGTTCTGGTCCTTTCACAGAGAGAAAACATAAATTACATTCTGTTGCAACTGCTTTTGCAATTAATGTTTTTCCCGTACCTGGGGGCCCAAAAAGAAGAATCCCTAAAAAATAAAAAATCTTTAAGATACATTTTTTGCAAAACAAAAGCAGGTCGAATTTTATTTCAAAGGGTCCTCCATCATTGTCACCAGTGCAATTTATATTGGGAAAGTATTAAGTGTGACATATTATTGGAAAGGTAATTTTACAAAAAATTCACTCTTGTGATGGGTTTGTAACAGTTTTAAGGGAAAAGTAATTAAATTTGTATGGAAATTTTCTTTGTGTCAATAGATTTTGGAAAAAATTGTTAATACTCTTGATATTAAAAATATATACCTATATTTAAATAAAAAAACATTTTTTGAAATATTTGTAAATAGTTTAATAAAGTTTTTTTCTCTAAATACTTTTAATTCATTAAAAATTTCAAGATCAAATGTTTTGAATGTAATTTTTATTGTCATCAACAAAATACAGTATACACTTACCTGATCTCTTTAGACCCGATTTTTTGAATAAGTCCGGATGTTTCAGAGGTAAGTTAATTGTTTTATTTATTTCTTCTTTAATGTCACTTAAGCCTCCCACATCAGACCACAAGACTTTTGGTACTTTGGGAGCTCCTATACTTTCGTTGTAATTTCTTTGCATGTAATCTTAAACATAGAATATAATTGTAATAAATCAATAAATATAAGAATTATAAATGGCAAAAATAACAGAGGCTTTGAGTATAACACTGAAACATAAAAACAGCTTAGCAACATTATAGTATGCTTTCCTTGGTAGGGAATCTTTAACAATTTTTTTTTTAACTTTTTAGTTTGATAAATTAAAAAATATTCTATCAAACATGATTTTGGAATAGGCAGAGGTATTTTATATTCTGTTAATTGCAGGGTTAAGGGAAGCACAATACATCTTTTAGGTCTCAGTCACCCCATACATAACACACAAAGGATTGTCCACAATTCAAACCAAGCATGGGTGATGAGTAACATATTGAATACATATTGAAGAAATCTAAATATTCACTTAAATTAGAATTGGCAAACATCATTTATATATGAAATGATATACCTCATATACACTGGTAGCTTTCAAACTGTTCAGAAAAAATGTACTACAGGACATAGCATGGAGACCTGCAGGTGCAAACACAGGGCACTTGATATCAAAATATTCTATTTTACCTCACATACCACTCACAAATGACAAGCCAAAATATAATTTACTTTGAAATACTTTCTAGGTAAAAAGCTGTGATATAAGAAGAATTGTTGAGTCATGAGATCCAAGTTGAATTTCTTAACTTATACATATCTATGCTTAATCAAACTTTTCTACTTACCAATTGCTTCTGCAAAATCTTCTCTATTAACGTTTTTACAATTATCCGAACGTTTCAAAGAATTTCTATCAGCATAATAAACCAATGCTTCAAGATCTTCAAAGAAAAATCCATGGGTTTTATTAGCAATATCGTGAAAATCGACGTCAGTTTTTTTATTTTTTTCTTCACAAATCCATTTTAAGTTTAGTTGCCTTTGTGTATCAGTTGGTGCATATATTTCAAAAGTTTGTAAGAATAACTGCTTCAAATGTGCGGGTATATCTGTTTGATTACTGCAGCAAAACAGTATAACTGGATAAGGATTATTGTCAAATAAAAATTTTAATTTGTCCGAAAAATGTCCAATAAGGCGATCGTCATATTGACCTTCATTGTTTTTGCCGAAATTCTAAAAAAATTTCATCTCTTATAATCCATATTCTTTTGAGTATGAATTCAACTAGAAGATGGCAAATTTCTTCATATTAAAAGAATATTTGTCTATCCACATTATTTAAACCCTCTAGATTTAGCACAGTGCTACTCCTGACAGCACTAAAGCTAAAACCTTTTATGATATAGGTATACTTACCTCAAAATTATGCATAGAAACTATACAAGGAGCAGCAGCCTTAGCACCGAAGAAAGCATTATGTAACTTAGTTTCATTTTGAGCGTAAATATTTGCCATTAACTCGTAATTTTCAATTCTATAGTGATGCATACCAAAATTTGCTGCAAGGGAAGATAAGATAATTTCATCACCACATCCTCTATTTCCAATCAAAAGAAATATTGGCTTTAACATTAACTTTGCTAAAAATAAAAGAGTAGGTTATTAATTTTATTCAATATTTATAAATGCTCATGAAGGGTACAAAAATAGAAAATGAAGGAGACTATACTTACATTTCCTCAAAAATGGTTTTATGGCTTGTTCAATTTCATCTGAATATTCTTGTAAGCCATAAGGACAAATGGGTAACTTTTTAAAAGATCCATCACTTTGTATCAACTTTGTTGTTCTCTTTGGCACAAAACTTTGTACATTAACACCTTGTTTAATAGCAGTCTCCCCAAGGACACAGTAATAACAGCCATCAACATCTCTCTTATCATATATAACATTATTACATTTGTAAAAAATACTTTGTAGATTATGTACACTACTATCTAATAAAGATAAATGTTCAGCCACATATTTAATGTCAATCTCAATTATGTCGTTTTTACGAATTAGTTTTGGTTTCATAATATATTTTTCCAGTAGAGCATCACATAAAGCATTGCTGAGTTCATGTTGAGAGCTTATTAAAGATACGCTGATTTCATCAGCAAATTTTATACTGTTTATATTATTCAATAGTTTTACAGAGCCAAGTATATTTTGATTTTGTAAATTATTATAAAGCGTATCTGATACTAAAAGTTCATTTCTATCACAATTTTCATTTGGTACTGGGTAAACATTTCTACTTAATGTGGATGTATCACAAGATAATTTCAAAATTTTATCACTTTTATAAATATTATCAACATTTACTATTACAGTGTTATTTATATCTTTAAAGTAGCTGTTACCATTAACAATTTTTATAATATCTTCAACTGCGACAGGCCGAATATTATATTTTAAATTTCTCTTGATTGTTCGTAAATACAATACATACATATAAAATATGAAACATAATGGGGGGTATTTTCGGTATCTAATTTTTATTATGGTTAATAGTAACTCTGCCTGCTTTATTTCTTCCTGCTTCATAATGAATGGAGTATTTCCTTTTGAGGCCTAAGACATTATTTATTGAAAATTTATAGTTTCTATTGTTACAATTATTTGAAAATATTTAAGGCAAAAAAATTATAGTACATAACTGTTTATTAAAATACCCACATTCAAGATTTTCATAGCTACTGCTAGCTACTGAAGGCAATATCTAAACAATGTTAATTAACTTCTTGAGTCTTCTATTAATTTTTCTTCGACATTTGGTACTACTAACTCAGTATCAAATAATTACATTCCATCCAAAGCACTGATTTTGTTCAATAATGTTGAAAAAAAGAGCTAAAGCCAAAAGGAGGCCAAATAAACATTGACAGAATTGAGGTTAGTCACAACATTTCTTCTTCTTCTTTTTTTCTTTAATGAGTAATATTCCAGGGTATAATTTTCTCAGCTTACACTGGCTTACACTGACTTACACCACAGATATTGCTTATGCAGGCTAAATATTTTCATATACTACTGTATTAATTACAAATATAAAGAGGAAAAATTCAAAGAGTGAATATACATTATAGGCCAGTATAAAAATAAAGATCATTGAAATCAGAAAATTTGAAAGCATCCATTCAACTTTATTTGTCTACTGTACGCCTACACTTCAAAGTTATCAAATACTTTTTTCGAGATACGGTTTGTTCCCTTTTCCTCACTTTTTTTGGTTCTCTATCCTTTCTAAAACTGAGCTGGTCATATGATGGCCATCCTTAATTGAATTGAGTAATCGAGGACGCGCTTATTCTGTCGGTATTTCATCCACGCCCACCGCTTTTTCTGAGTTCAGATCCTTTTGAATCCTTGTCAAGCTTCGACCGACAAAAAATTATAAGTAGATAGCATCTCCCAATATTCTCTTCCGCTGTACCAGTGGCGTGACAAACACCTCTGCAGATAACGCGGGTTGCCCGGGCCAGATGCGGAGGCCGGCTGTCTGAACATCATGGCAAACTTTGGGATCGCCATTGCTTTGAATATAATTCTTAATTAATACCTACTGTTATTTTTATATAATAAATTTTTGTTAATATTTGTATCTGTATCTGTAGAGTAGGGAGGGTGAGTGCAGGGTCACAGCACTTAGGCTACATGTGACTCATTGGACATCCTCCCGAGGAGCTGTCCTGCTAGGTCATCGTCCATCCTGTCCTTCCAAGGAAGGTGAACAGGTCACTAGCAAACATCTCCTTTATATCGGCAGGTGTAGGCCATGACTCACCGAACACTCACTCTCTTATCGACGATAACTCCGGACACTCGCATAAGACATGCCTGACAGCTTCATCTTCCTGTTCACACATCCTGCATTGAGGTGTGTCCACTAGCCCCATAGTATGGAGGTATTTCCTCAGTTGACAGTGGCCAGTCAGAAATCCTACTGTTAAACGTAGGATTTTCCTGGTCATCGTCAAATATTTCTTCGGCGCCACTCGCCAGCTTCCCAGGGTCACGCAGGGTGATCCTAGCAAGACTGCATCCTTTGATTCCATCCTATCTCTTAAGGGATTGAGCATGGGTGTAACGTTTGGCTAGTTCCGTAATTGTCGAAGTCGTTGAGCCGTAGGTGTCACTGGGTCCTAAAATTTTTAGTCCAGATAAGACTCCTCCTTGTGGACATCCCCTCAAGAACAGTCCTCTTACTGTGATGTCTTTTACATTTATACTTATTGCTCTACTAGAGAGCATCTTGAGTATCCATTCTCCTACTACCCGAGCTACATTCCTGGAGTTGAGTTGAGTTGGAAAGGTTGTTTAATATCAAACGCTCCCTCGATATCGATGAATATACCCAGGGTGGATTCTTTGTTGTCCAATGATTCTGCCAATCACTTGGTGAAGGGCCGAATCAGTGGACCTTCCCGGAGTATATGCATGCTGATTTGGATGAAGTGGGTTGTGAACTAGCACTTCATCTCTTATATACCGCACGCATAACCTCTCCATCGTTTTTCAAAAGAACGATGTGAGACTAATTGGTCGGAATGCTTTTGGAAGGTGTAATCCATCCTACCTGATTTGGGTATAAATACCACTCGTACTTCTCTCCACTCACTGGGAATATACCTCAGAGCTAGAGAGGTTTTGAAAATTCCAACCAGGTGTGGCATAAGGATATCCATTCCCCATTGAAGTAGGGCTGGTCTTATTTCGTCAGGTCCTGGTGACTTGAAGGGGGAAAAGCACGATATGGCCCTCCTTATCTTGTCCTCATCAATTACTGCACTAGCAGATAGCCAGTCGTATTGTGAGGGTGTTGTTGGTACTTCCGTCCAGTTCGACGTTCCAGGAAAGACAGAACCTGGGAAGTGAGTTTCCATAAGAATCTATGCGCTTTCTTGGATGTTCGCGGCTTTGTCGCCATTTTCCCTTGTCAGGATGCCGATACTCTTATGGTGGTCATTTAAGAGTGCCTTCTGCAGTCTAGAAATTTGTGGGAAGTCTTCCACTGCCTTACAATAGGCTCTCAAGGCTTCTCGTTGCTTTTGTCTGCAGACTTTTTTGAACTCTTGGAGGTTGGCTCCCAGTCCTCTTTGAGTTTTGTTCGTTTTGCCTTGTTAAAGGTCGTTCTCTCGTTGTCTTTCTGAGGTGTTCCAGTTCAGGGCACCACCAAGTATTGATCGTGCCACCTGTCTCAACCATCCTCATCGGACAGGATTCCTTTATAGGCAATATATATTTTATTTTGGATAGATACTGTGTACCTATCCAGTTCCCGATTATTGCTAGGAGTCAGGACCTCAGTGATCCTGAGATCTTGGCTTACCAATAAAACTGAGGACTAGATACAACAATGTAAAAGGAAAATGATATACCATAAATACTTCCGTCCATTGGATTTTCTAATCAAATTTTAAGCATACCTATACATACATATTAAAACACTTTAATTTTGCGGGCTTAGTACTAAATATCCTGTCCAAAAATTACCTGCCAAAAATATCCTACCAAAAATAACCCCTCCAAAAATATATCTTCGCATTTCACCTCAGAAATTATTGGATGGGAGGGATGAATGAATTGTAATGCTTTCAAGAAGGGGAAGGGAATATAATAATTGGATTCACCCTTTTTAAGCCAATTGCTAGACTTGTATCTTGGCTCAGATATATTTTCAGTTAAGGATATTCTTGTACAGGATCTTACTGGCTGGAGATATTTTTGGACGGGGTTTTTTTGGCAGGATATTTTTGACAGGATATTTTTGGACAGGATATTTAGTCGTGCTACCGATTTTGCTACCTAGCTATATGTCATGTTCACGTCTACCCGTCTCATTCATAAATCTGATCCTTATAGTGATAGAATGGTCATTTTCTTCTCGTTATAAAGGGGGCTTCAGAAAAGGGCCACTCATCAGTTTTTGTTACGCCACTGTACTTATTCCTATGTTCAAGATTCCTCAATTTAACATTTTCAGTCTCATTCTAGTTATCGCCCACCCACAATAAATAAAAATAAAGCCAAACATAATAAAAAATTTATTATCTTGGCGCGATATCCAGCTTTTTTTGCCGAAAGCTTTCATTTTTGATTTGTTGTTGTGTGGAATTGGACCATCGATAAATATTTTTTTTCAGTTTCCACCTATTGTTGGCATATTCTCATGAAAGAACTTCCGTCCATAACTCTAAAACCTTTATCTGACACACATACACAGCGGAAAAGTTAAATTAATGCTTTTAAAGCGCTAGGATTCGGCTGGAAAAAATATTTATCGTACATTCTTCGTTTTATATAACCTTCATAATATAGGATACGATATGAGAAATTTAAGAATTTTCCCTCGGAAAAATTTATTTCCAGTAATAGTAGCCGGAGCAACCGAAATTCGTTGTGAAATGTAAATAAAGAATAGTTGAGGTGCGCTCACACTTAAAGTTAAAATAATACCCTTCTTGGTGTGCGTCATCGATTGTGACGTATATCCGGGTTTTCGGCATGTCGTTTATTTTATTTGCTATTTTGACATATACAGTAGAAAAAATTGACCTTTACCCTGACGTCACTAACAATGAACAGTAGTAAACACAAACTTTATATACCTCATCCTTTTCTACTGGCAGTAAAAACACATCATACAATATACGTACACTTGTCTTTCAAGCAATGACATACGTTCTAATGTAACTCTAATTATTACTTCCAAATGTTGAAAAGAGATAGCACCAAAAACGATTAATCGGTTGTATTCATAAGAATTTATTTTGACCTCTTATGACAACTGTCATTATTTTGATACATCGAGTTTTGTTCAAATCGTTCCATCATTTGCATTCAGATAAATTCTATAAAATCGGTTTTTTTCAAGACCTCTAATTTATTATTTTTATTCCACGATAAGTACAGAATTTTCTTTTTCGCATTTAATGAATATTTCCAAGTTAACCTCACTTCTTAGACGGTGGCTGAACAAGATAAACAAGCAGTCAACGTATTTACGCACACGACAAAGTAATTGTAGCCATTTTTGACTCATTTATTGATTTCGCGAGGTTAGTAGGTATGACGTCAGTGTAAAGGTCAATTTTTTCTACTGTAGCTAACCTTAAATTTGATAAATAAGATCATCAGGATTGTATTTAGCCAAGTTCGAAAAGGCCATGCAATTAATAATTACCAGCTTCTTTTTCTAACTGGAAATTATTGAGAACTTTCAAAATACTGATGTTTTTCCGTGTATTCATGCATATTTTTGTATTATTCATATAAATAAGACAATAAGATTAATATTCACTTTTCATAAATAATAATTGACCGTAAACAACAAAGTACAGACCTGTCAAGAACTGTGAGTGTGACAGTAGAAAAAGACGTAAGACTTATTGCCGCTAAGAAAGTAACGCCTTCATAGTATTTCAAACTCTGGATTGATAGGTTGAGCTTGAGCGTAATCTAAACATCAACCAATCAAATTTTTGTAGGTCAAAGATTAGGGTTAACGTTTGTAATACATTTAAACGGCTCATTATTGTGATATGTATTTTAATTAGGATTAATCACAGACCTGCCTTTTTTTCCATTTCTTCCTACGTAATGTGTTAGAAAGACATTAACAATCGATGACGCACACCAAGAAGGGTATTATTTCAACTATATATAGGGCATGTCCACGTGACGACACAAACTATTTTGACAAGACTTAGGTGGTAAAACAATAAACAAAGCGTTCAGAACACGTGGTACTTAATAGTGAGGTTATGCTGATTTATAATGGTAGATCGTGTTTGATTTTAGTTGATTTTGCTTCAGTGTACTTTTAAAGTTATTTTAATTGTTGAGCTTGCATATTTAATAATATATAATATGGGTTAATAGTTGTTTGTTGTTTGATAATTTTTCATCATGTCTATTGTTTATTGTTATACCATCCAAGTATTGTCAATGTCAACTGTCGTGGACATGCCCTATAGTCCGGTAGCTCAAGCCACATGTAGGCTCCATTATTTTAAATGGTCGATGGACGATGGATTTACCATCGAGTTATTGTGAAAAACAAGTAGAATGAGGCTATTGCCCAGAAACCAATACGCTAAAATGAATGAAATATGACATTTTAATAAGCCCCTAACAAAGTTGTTGTACTTAGTTGTGCATTGGGCTAGTGCTAAATTAAAACTAATACCAAGATAAAAATAAGATAAGTGTCTAAATGCATTGCTTAGTTAGCGGTGGAATATAACCCAACCTACTGATAATATTCTTCTTCTATTTGATACTACTTTAAAATATTTCAAGTTTATTTCCATTATTATAGCTTAAAAAAAAACTCAACGAATGCAAATTACATATTCTGTCATATGTCAAGAGTCAGCAGAGGGACAGGAGCTCAATTCTTGACATCACTCGCTATCGAGCGAATTCGCGGCATAACGAGCAGTAGTTAGCGAAGACTTTACATTTTATGCTATTCTTGAGGTGTCGTTAAAGGGCGTCTTGAGAAATTTGGCAATATCGTAAATAAAGCGTTCGCTCATCTTGACGAAGTCAAATTATTCCAATGTTATGGTTATGTTTTATATATGTTACCGTGAAAGACCGAAATCTGGTGAATGTCGAGATACACCGGTGAATGTCAACATTCTCAACGTTGCTTGACGTATGTCCGAAATATTGTTGAAATTTCATTATTTCTAACTTACACCGGCGATTGTCGACATTCAGGATGCACTCATGGTGTAGGTATGTTAAAATGAAATGAAAACAAAAACAATCCATAGGTCTTTATTTATTAAAACATAAAAATACATAACATAAAAATATGAAATGAAATATAAAAAATAAGAGCAGTATCTTATTTATTGCAACAACTTAAACTACCGTGACACATCAAATTGCACAGAAGTTCCTTGCTTTGACAGCTGCATTTAGTCGTGGAACACTTCCTTTTGCAGCTACAACGTGTATAGCCTTGCCCTCTACTTTTTGAATTAGCAGAAGCTGCTTCTTCTTAAATACAACATTACAACTTTATAAGTAATATTTTTGTATCTAGCTTGCAATTCTTCAAGCATTCGTGTTTTTCCTCCAAGGCCTGTTCTTATGTGAGTTTCAGAAAATATTGTAAACAACTTATCATTAGTGACATAATACTGGATATTTGTTTCTCCTGGTTTTAATGGCACAATTAACTTTTCTTCATCACTAACTTTTAAAATGTCAAAACGTTTTAAACGTCGGTACCTAGTCCAACACTTACTTTTAGCAGAAATTACTTCAGAAACGATTTTAGAGTACTTTTCTTGTGAAAAATAAAAACAATTGTCTTCTCGTTTACTTCCAATTAAGGCATGTAACTTTTCAAAAAACTTCACGATTCACTGTAATAGCCATTGAATACAAATTATAATTTCTAATAAGAAAATAAAATTAGGTTAGGGAGCGCTGTCAAACGTTGCGTTAGACTGACGAAGACAACGCTAACTGAAACAATGGGCTGGAACCGTCTAAAAACTTGTCGCGACCTGCAGTGTCCGAGATTCACCGGACCTCTTTTGTGTTTGTCGACATATACCGGTGAAAGTCCGAATGTATAATAGAATTAAGAAATGTTCGGATTTTCACCAAGGCATTTGACATTTGTCGACATCCACCGGCGAATGTTGACATTCACTACTTTCGGTCTTTCATGGTAACATATATATCCATTTAAAAATGTTTTATGAAATGGATCCAAACACTTTTAATAATGAATTACGCGGACACGGAGGAAAGGCTTCGGAAAAGCAAAGAAAAATGATAGCGGAATATTTGCAAGGGAAGGATGAAATGATTGGTGGTAAATTCACAAAAAACTTCACTACTAAATGCTTCGAAAAACGAAATGTTTTAATAAAAGCAGCTTCAAAAAAATATTGAATTTCTATTTCCGCCATCAGCTCTAAATTATCGATTAACAATTCACACGCTTATCCATACTCGATTTCTCAAACAGAATTACAATTTTAATTTTTTTTCAGCAAAAATAATATCAACCTATACGCATGCTGTCACTTATCTATCACTTTCAGTATAAATACAAAGAGTATTTGATTATCACGTACAAAAAGGTGCTCGCTGCATAACGAACACTATCAAGCGAATGCACATGCAGAGAGAGCTCAAGAATAGTATTTTAAGGAATTCGTTAGGAAGCGAGTAACCTTGAGTGATGCAAACGGTCAAGAATTGGGGTCCAGCATTCCGCCTAAACGCAACTACTAAAGCAGCTCAACCGATGAACCCGTCTGATCACGCACAAAAATATCTATCATTTCCAAAATCATCAGTTACGTCTTTCATCATTTTTGTGGCAAGTGAAATAAGAGTAATTTACAATAATCAGAAATCAACACACGGTAATGTTATTAAACAAAATGACATAGATTTTGTAGGTTAAGTTGGGAAAAATATCTCTTTTAATATCCCGATTTCTTGAGATTAGTTTAAATCACTGTTACACTAGTTATATCGCATGAATTTTTATTGAAAACAAACACAGAATTCGTAAACTGGATTATACTCGATTGAACCACCCGCTCTTAGTCGTCCATTACTAACTTCGGTGAGAAGCTTGATACATACCGAATCATTTCTCTTGTCCAACTCTTTCCAATTTCAATTATCTTTGTAATTTTGATGTAGTATCCACATCAGATGAATTGTTCATTTTTAATTTTAAAACAATATACAATCTATGAGCTGATAAGTGAAAACAAAACTGCACCATAATAGAGCGTATGAATTTTGCGTTGATTTTGTGTACTATATAGGTACGCTAGTTTAAACGATATAAAACCGATTAGTGTCACAGAACATTGTTTCTGTGTTCTGTGATTAGTGTTTAGAAAGCGTTCGGTGTTACGCGATGTTTTTCAGGTTGCACTTATAGTTCACGCTTGTCAAGTTTCAACCGAAAATAAACTCAATACTGATCGTAGCCGTAAAGTTTTAAGCGAGCCTAAGGCAGTAAGAGCACTTAATTCAAAGACATGAAACAAAGTAATCTAGGTATATTGAAGTACAGGATAATTTATATACGGAAGAAAAACATCGAAGAGAAATTATAGAGACATAACAACATTTGTCTAGCAAGAAACAGAGTAGTTTCATACGTCTAATCTATGAAATCAGATATACTTTGCATTCGCTCTGTTAGATCTTCTTTACATGTCCCTTATATAACCATGTTGATCCTTTTGAGCAAAGCTACGTAATTCAACAGTTCCTGAATAATATGCTCTTCATCATCCGAAAAAAGTTACATAGGATGATCCGACCGATATGTCGATTTCTTCGCCAACAATTTCCGACATTTACAAGTTTTCTTCGGTCGTTCACCTGTCAGGGTGAGATCCATCAATAACATCCAGCCTTTTGTGAAGAGTTTTTGTTGTTGCCCTCGTATAATTCAAGTAAATATAGGTTGTTAATGAAATACTACAGTCAGCAATTACGCAATATTATTTAGATATTCATTCATTCATACGTTTGGGTTGGGCTCAAGAGCCCAGGCACTTGAGCTGAGTCTTTGTACCATTACCCATGTTATCTACCTACTTCCATTCCAGAAGCTTCGTGTCTTCTATATAGGCTATTAGTTTATCTGGAAGGATCTTCAGTAGTTGTAATAATTGTATTATTTCCACTCCAAAGTACTTCCGCCTGAGTCCCTGTAAGTTCTCACAGAAACAGAGTGTTTCATCGCAGAGTTCACATTTTCTGCACAAAGGTTCACTAACTTTGCCCATCCTGAGCAAATGCTTCTTCAGGGTACAGTGTCCAGTCACCAGGTAGGTAACTATGTATTCAAATTACTCTTACCGGGTCCGGTGAACTATAGGGACACACGAATTTCTTAGTGATTTTGCGAAAAATCGATAGTACTCACCTATTTTGAGGATTATCCGTCGAAAAATTTGCGGGTTATACACAATTTACAGAGAAAAATCCAATAAAAGATTTTTTTTCGCCACTTGAACCATCACTTTTGGACTAAATATTTTATACAAACAACCGCTTAAACGTATCACACTGAACGGGAAAGTGATGAACAACATGTTTTCTCGCTAATAACAACAACATTTCAGTGAGTTTCTTCAGAATATTGTTTAAATTACCACTTTTATAAATATATATTTGACAGGCTACAAATGTGTATGAAAACAATTAAATCAAATGACAAATGACATAGAAGCTCTAGCCTAATGTGTGACATGGTTGCCAGCTGTGAGAGGGATGAATGCATTGTAATGCACATCAATCTATTCAAGAAGAGGAAAAAAATATAATAATTGGATTCACCCTTCCCCTTCTAGAATAACTTAAGGTGGATTACAAAGTATTGGATATTTGCATTTTGGCATTTGCCTTGCCCTCAAAAGATATTCCAGAAGGGGAAGGGAATATAATGGTGAATCCAATTATTATATTCCCTTCCCCTTCTGGAATAACTTGATGTGGATTACAAAGTATTGGATATTTTTTGAGTATCTTAATAGTCATGTAGCATGATTGTCGAGTAGTCGATTACAGCTGGCAACCACGCTACAAAGTATTGTATTTTGTCCTATGTTTTGTAGGTTGCATATCTGTGTATGCGATTATTATTAAAATTATATATATCCAAACTGGTTGCCTGTCAAATATATATTTATAAAAGTGGTAATTTAAACAATATTTGAAGAATCTAACTGGATTTTTTTCATAGAAAGCGAGAACACATATTGTTGATCACTCTCCTGTACAGTGCGATACAGTTAAACTGTTTTTTGTATAAAATATCGGGCCAAAAAGTGATGGCTCAAGTGGAGAAAAAAAAATTTTTATTGGATTTTTCTCTGTAAATTGTGTATAACCCGCAAATTTTTCAACAGATAATCTTCAAAATAGGTGAGTACTATCGATTTTTCACAAAATCAGTTGAAGAATCGTGTGTCCCTATAGTTCACCGCATAGACAAAATAAAAGAGACGGATTGAAGTATAGGCGATATAAGGCACAACGTTTCTGCGCAACTGACCCGCGCATGGAGTCGCTTCGGTCGTGACAACTACAAGACTTTTTACAAAAGGGAAATAGAATAAAATGGTTTAAAACGTTATAAATTACATTTCACTTCACTATTCATCCTTCAATGTCGATAAATATTATGAAATATCCTAGTATATCAACTTTTAAATCATTAAAAACGAAAATATACAAAATCAATCATACATTGGCTGGTGTGAATCTAGCTTCTGCTTGTCAACAAAGTCATAGTGAAAGTGTCAATAATTATTCTACAAAACTAGTTTATTTGTAAATTTATTAATTAATTAAGGATTTTAGGTCTAATGAAGGAAATAAAAGTAAGTAAACCTTTAAAATATCATCACCAAATATAATACGTCATAGTTGTTTTGCTTGGTAAATATTTTTGGCCACTTAGCAATTTGTAGGAAGAATAAAACATTTTTCAAATTTCCATCTGATATCAATCAAAGTGAACAGAGGTACAACATTTTAGAATTTCCTTCTACATCAAAGGATCAGAGGTTGTGTAAAGATCATTTTAATAATAATGCATTTACAGGTTCATTATGCAAAATACTTATTAGATTTGTTTTACCTTTGCAATCCTTAGCACTACTACCAAAAGTAGTTGAACATAATAATAGTAGGTACCCAAGCTTTTGAAAATACTGTAGCTATTGCCAGTATTGCCTGTGAAATGAAAGCTTATTTTTTCTAACAATAATGATAGCCTCAAAGAAACTCATCTACCTAACAAATTGTAACTTAAGGTAATGCATTTTATTTATTTTGTTTCAGACCTGTTCCTGTCTTCATAGGAATGAAGAAACTACTTTCTAACTCCTTTTTATTTAAATTTTTGCAGTTTCTGTGAATAATTTTAAAATAATGTGCAATTGGATTAACTTTCCTAAATATAATGTGAGTTTAGTAAAAATATGTTATTTTGTGATTAATAATATGTAAATGTTCGATGAATTGATGATAATAATATAGATGTAGATTATTTGTTATATTATGTGCAGTTTAATAAAAATTTTATATTAGTGTTGATTTCTCATTTATCTAATTTATGTGTCTTAAAATTGTTTATTAATTATAATCATTTCATTATTAAAAATTAAATAAGTTTTAATTTTCTGTAATGAAATAATTATATAATAAACAATTTTTAGACAAATTGTGAGATGTTCATACCCACAATCCCAAGTAACTAATTTAAATATCCCGCCCTCAAAAATTAGTTCCAACAACCCTTCCTGGTGCGCTTCGATCGACGTGATGCCAACTGTTACTACAGGGTCGACAACTCTCATTATATTATATTTCTCTATGGTTCACCGAACCCCTCTTACCCAGTTCCAGCAGCCTGGACGAGAGCTCCTTGTCTAACTTATTCAGTAAACTCTTAGTATGGATGTGTCCTTGTGTCAGCCTCCATTTGAGTTGATGTTCCTTAACCAGCCAGTTCCCGACTTCTCCTCTTTTGTAATGCTTTGTGATTCCAGAAAACGGTTCCAGACCTGTGAAGGCTCCTTTAGAACCTTCTTCAGCTAGCTGGTCTGCTATTTCATTCCCTGCAATCATCTCATGTGCCGGCACCCATATTAGAGACACTTTGTTGCCTCTCGCTAGCATGTTAAAGGATTCTTTACAGTTTTTTACCAGCTTAGACCTAGTTGTTGGATTGCTGATAGCTTTAAGCAGAGCATTATTTAGATACGTTTATCAACAAACAAATAAAAGTATTCGTAAGCAAAAATATATTTTTTCTACAAACGTCAAAAAATGACAAGGTTCGCGCATTGACAACAATATGCGAAGTGACCCTTTTTTTCATTTTCCTTCATTACCATGACACCGTGCGCGAAGTAGTAGTAGCGTGCGAAATACTTACTTCGCACACTGCATGTACACTATATGGGATTTTTATATTTTAACCATTATGTTCCTCAATAAAGCAAAAATCTAAGAAATCATTTATTTATTAATGTATAACAATAATTAAGGCTTTCAAATTGTGAGAAAATGTAACACTACCTCGATTTCTCCCGTGAAAGATTTGAAATTACTGAATTGGCCGCATCTGTCAAGTAAGGAGGGGTACTGCTTACTTCATCGTCGCTCGAAATTTCCATTATTTTACAGTTATAAATATCACGCACGAAATTGACGCGAATAAAAAGTCACTCCAAAATAATTATCAAGAACTGTCACTTTGAAATAATTGTCTACAAATGCCATTTTATTTCCATAGTTACAGTAATTACTTGATTTGGAGAAACAGTTTAAGCCAGTTCAATACTATTTCTCATATTAACTTAAGCATGTTACTTATTTTGGAACAATATTTTTGACGTTTGTAGAAAAAATTTTGTTTGCATCTCATGTTCGAAATACAAAAATAACTAAAGTTTTGATATTGATGATATTTTATGACATATTCTTATACATGAACTTGCACTCCAATAAGGTTAGATGCCTGGACGGAGTTTAAATGTAAATATATATTGTATGTGAAAGTATTATGGAGATATAATATACCAGTTACTTTCAGGAAGAGTTTCTATTTACAACAACCCGATCCCTTACAGTTTAAACCACTTGCAAACATTTTTTTGTTTCAAGTAGAGTCGTAAAACGACTCAGTAAACATTTCAAGTGGTTTGGAGCACTTAATTTTATTTTTCACACAACATTTGATACATTTCATCGATTTTTTTTAATCCAAAATCTCCAGGCACGTCTAACCTTGTTATCTGTCTAAACCAAAAATAGAGCTAACGTGGTTATTTCTTGAACCGCTCATATTATTCCAATGATTTTTTAGGGAACTGCTGGTCAATTCTTTTGTAGCAATAGTATACTTGAAAATTTGATGTAGAATTAAATTTGAAAATATACTGGGTGCATAAATATGGAGATCTTTTTTACCCTCTATATGTTGGTTCGTACGTATTTCAAAATTTCCACTACAAAATTCCTACAAGCAATTTACCTCCAATTCACACAAAAAGTCATTAAAATCAAATGAATTGTTCAAGGGATAACCACTTGAAAATATGTCAAATTTCTCACATCATACTTAACAAAACAATGTAGGTACACATGCACATAAACAATAGGACAAAAGACAAGTATACATAAATAAACTGATATGAGTCCACATTTTATATTACATAATTATAAAATAATCTATATCGTACCTATTCTATCAAAAGGTGATATAAAAATATAACTATGTATTTAATTCTGCATTACATGTCGTAATACTGATTGTTGTTGGGTGTTTCCGGCATGAACGTAAATATACAGGGTGGTCCGTTAGTATTGGCCAAAGTGAAATGGAAAATTCTTCGCCTGAAAATATTACAATCTGATGCAACTTCCTTTAATAAATCGATGATAAGAAAGATACAGGGTGGCGAAGTTGAAATGTAAAAAATGTTTTTTCTCAGTTAATTGGTAGATTTTGGATATACAAACGTAAAAATTTAAAGATAGGGGTTTTAGTGCCTGGGAAATCATAATATGTTATTCATTTCTATGTATTTTCTGGAGGGCGCCACAAAAGCTATGTTGTTGGTGTAACTGCGCGATTAACTTATTTATCGTTAACGCTATCCCTCCATTTATTGGAAAATATTAATACTGCATCATTTTTGCGACAAAAAGTTATACTTAAGTCTCACAAGTTGCTGGTTTTCGAGATACTCGCATTTTTAAACCCCCCTTTATAATTTTCATTTCATTTATTAGCTCAAAAATAATAATGTTAGTAGGCGATGATGTCAGCAAATTTATTATCAGCTATTATATAGCAAAAACATTAATAATCGGCAATAGTTTTAATAAAACGGAATGAAAATCATGAAGGGGGGTTTGAAAATGCGAATATCTCGAAAACCAGTTAGTTCATTAAAATGTTACATTTTTTATGCCTAACCTTGCGTTTGTCAGAGGACGCAATTTTATTGTTGGGACGTGTGTGGGGACTCGCTAGAAGCTTAACTCCAAGTTTGTGGGGTCGCCACCCTTATCCCGCGGCCGCCATATTGGAAAAAGAGGTGTAAACGCCTTTTCCCTATATCTCCTAAACTGTTCAACTGACAGAAAATTTGTAAAGACACGATTTGCTGCAAATCGCTTTGTCTACAAATTTGTTCATTTAACTTTTTGCAGTACGATTACAAATAACAAAGTTATTAACAAAAATATGCAAAAATTTTGCCAAAAATTTCCTTTTTTGTTACATAACTTTTTTTTTGATTTTACCATGTAATTACCTCAAACCAATATTGTAGGAAATTCGTCAACGAAAAATTTTACCTACAATTTTTTTACTTTCCATGCATTTGGGGGGTTTTGGAGCGCTCCAAAGTCGACTACTCGTAACAATCTGGTGACAATGAAACGTCAGCCTTACTTTTACATTTAATTATTACATTTAAATTTTTACATTTAATTATTTTTTTATTTTATACATCGTTTTTAATATTCCTTGTAACATTGTTATATTATTACTTAGTTCTAACTGACCCTTTTCCTCACCACCTATAAGGTAGAGTCTATTGGTGCGTTTTTTTTATGTGGTATCCCCAGTAGGCTTAATCCACGAAGACCTGTAAGGTGAGATAATCTTCGAGATAATTATATATTTGAACAATTGCTTTCCAGCTATTATTTTCGACTTTTTTTGGATAGCCCAGGCTGTGGTTCAGGATCTTCTTCAGTGTCAAAAGTGAAGGCTTGTGGAATGACGGGAGTTCTACCAATTACATAGCTTTTGTGGTGCCCTCTAAAAAATATACATCAAAATGGTTTTTATGATTTCCCAGGCCCTAGAACCCCCATCTTCAAATTTTTACCTTTGTATATCCAAAATCTTCCAATTTACTGAGAAAAAACATTTTTGACATTTCAACTTTGTCACCCTGTATCTTTCTTATCACCGATATTTTGTTTAAAGAGGTTTCGTCAGATTGTAATATTTTTAGGCGACGAATCTTCCATTTTACTTTGGACCATTACTTGCATTTGGACCATTACACACACCCTGTGGTGATGTGTCGACATTTTATATTACATAAGTATAAAATAATCTACATCGTAATACCTATACTATCAAAAGGTGATATAGAAATATAACAACTATTTCATTAATTCTGCAATTCATGTCGTTAATACTGATTTTTGTTGGGTGTTTCCGGCATGAACATAAATATATATTATGGATGTATATTAGCATGACATTCACTGAGACCTGAGAGATTTATTGTGCCCTCTTGAACATAAATAGCTTAATAAATAATACACAATTTTGCCGATGAAAAATAAATTAGACGTTATTTTATTATTTTCAATAAATGTTCAACATGTGGAGAATTGAGAATATATCACATACCTACTTTTATATTTATAATTATCTCAAAAAATTAAAAGCTATAGATCTTGTGGTCTTCCCTTTTTGGCTACTAATAAACTGCCACTGGCCTAAAATTAGTTGCGAAAGCGCAAGCCCTAATAGAATGTTTTGAACTGAACAAGGCAGGAAACAGGGAGAGACACCCCTTGTATGCTATCAACAAGGGTGCGTAATATTCTTTTGGACTTACGCCGGGAAAGCGACGGATTTTCCACGATTGGAAAACTACGGATTCTCCCGGATTGACAGCCGGTAAAAAGGAATTTCCTTTAAAATTCGCGAATGTTTAGTGAAACAAATAAATTTGAAAGCACGAGTGCTAGTGATTAAATTGTTACGAGTAGTTAAAAACAAAAATAATTGCTGCAACAGATCTACAGAGTGGCTCAAGGAAGAAAATTATTGTAACGTTAAGATTTTTTAACATTATTAACTACCTAAG
>CAJUYG010000179.1:242295-289638 GCA_910591675.1 Galerucella calmariensis
AGATATTAACTGGGGCGTGATTCTTTAGTTTTTGACATTTGACATTAAAAGAATCATATAATTTCAACAAGATGGAGTTCCGCCACAGGTTTCTTCGTAGAAAGGAATTTCGATTGGATTGGAAATTTCACAAAATCTGATATTCAGTTTGTGATTCGTTGGAAAGTTTTGACAGCAGAGAATATGACGCATGATATTTGATCATTAATATCTATACTCCGTTTCACTTGAAGTTGCAGTCGTATGCGCGAACTTGTTATCAAAATCAGCGCCATATTAATTGTGAAATTGACATTCGACTTCAAATAGGTAGCGTAACGTTTTCACATTTTGTAGTCTAATACAAAATATGAATATTAAAATTGTATTTATCATATGTATGGTTCCAATAACACATACTTGGGAATTCTTTGAAGCTCTTCGAGATATTTTCACATACAATATACTCTTGAAAATACCGCTGGGTATCGTTATACTCTCAATTAACGATTGGCGATGTTCGTTTCTAACGCCAATGGCTTGAAACGGTCGTTACGAGGCGACATAAATAAACAAGACCGATTTTGACTTCTGCGCAAGACAGTTGGCAAACTTCACGTGGCTTCTTCTTAGGTGAAACGGAGTCTACTCCTACTAACCTGATTGAATAACTCGAAATGAAATTTCTTATCGACTTTCAAGGTATGTTTATTATTTCCAAACCTAAACTATATTTTAAAAGGAAGTGGTTTGCTATTTTGTTTTTTTTCCACAATAAAACGAAAATATTAAAAACCAAATTGATCTGTGTTCAAAACCAAATACCAAAAATATGGCACTTCACTTTCCATTTAAAATTGACCTGCTTTAGAATCTTCTATTTGATTTCATGATTACGTAGAAAATAAATTAATCGGCTCATTTGGAGCCTCCCTGTATAGTTAAACATCGATAAGATTGATACCGAAAACTAAAGGCGTCTTAAAAACAAAAATCAATATGGATCCAAAATATGCAGGGTGTTCTTTTCAGTAGTAATACCCCTAGGGTCTTGATAATACCGAGATAATTTTGTCATAGAGAATGCTGAAAGCGTGTTGCTCGATAATAGCCCAAGGCCGCAGGCCGAGGGCTATTATCTTTGAGCAACACGCTTGAAGGATTCTCTACGACAAAATTTTGAGTATTTATCAAGACCCGAGGAGTATTCGATGAGATAATTTTTTACTTTGTAGATATCAAAAAATTGATTGTCAATCTGACGCTTAATACTTTTCAATACAAACTTTATTAGTTTTAATCAAAAATTATTCATTTTTATTTAAAACTACAGTTGTAAAAAGTGCAATTGGTAAATTAATTGAATCGTTAGATGCAATACCAAATCTTTCCGACATTTTTAATCCAGTTGTCAGTTTGACGTTTAATTAATTTTTAATAAAAAATAAACACCAAACTGAAAACACCACATGTAGGGTATTATCGCTGTAATACAGCGGTGATTGGATGAAATTTGACACATGACTTGAAATTAAGTAATTTGATTGGTTACTATATTCAGTAAAAAATTATCAGGTATAACCGGAAGTGGTGGAAATACGTCAATATTTTGATTAAATAGTTCATCGTTAGAATCCCAACCAAACTAATTTTCACTTTCTAACACTCTAAGTTCTCTATATCTACGTTCAGAAGGCCAAAATAATAATATTTTCATTAACAATAATGGGTCTTAGTCTGCTCCTTACTGAGGTACAGGATGTTAAAGCGAAAAAAATAAAATAGATTTTTGTTAATAGATCAGCTACTTTTCTACATAATGACTTGAAAATTGGGTATGAACTAGTATTTGTAAGGGCAAACAAGAATGTGTGAGAGGATTTGAGTTAACTCGTAGATGTCGCCACATGCGCCATATGAATTAGATGAAATCAGCTACAAATTTTTTATCGCTCATTATTTCACAACTTACTTATTTAATTTGGATAGCCCCATAATTTCTGTAGAAAAAAGCTATACTTCTTCGATTTTCGAGATATTTGAATTTTACTAATTCACTACACTACATTTCACGGTGGTCGACGTAGCATTAATCTGTTAAGTCACAAGCATGCCATGGAATGTTGATATTTACCAAACCGTAATTGATAATTGGTAATAATATTAAAATGAAACCATACAAAAATTACGTGATAAAACACATTTATTGTACGCCAGTTAATAAAACGACAGCATTAGAACAGACCACCGTGAAATGTAGTATAGTGAATTAGTAAAATTCAAATATCTCGAAAATCGTTAATATTTTGAAGATCAAAGAAGTATAGCTTTTTTCTACAGAAATTATGCGGCTGTCCAAATTGAATAAGTAAGTTGTGAAATAATGAGCGATAAAAAATTTGTAGCTGATTTCATCTATTTCATATGGCGCATGTGGCAACATCTACGAGTTAACTCAAATCCTCTCACACATTCTTGTTTACCCTTACAAAAACTAGTTCATACCCAATTTTCAAGTCATTATGTTGAAAAGTAGCTGATCTATTAACAAAAATCTATTTTATTTTTTTCGCTTTAACATCCTGTACCTCAGTAAGTAGCAGACTAAGACCCATTATTGTTAATAAAAATATTATTATTTTGGCCTCCTGAACGTAGATTTACAATTTGGCCCATTACTTATGAATCACCCTGTATATACTGTGGGCCGAAATAAAGTACATTTTTAAATTGGAAATAATTTTTTGTTTTTTGGCGATTTATTTTCTTTTTGCAGGGCTAATAACATAACATGTCCTCAACATGACTGTCAATTTGAAAGCAAAAATAATATACAGGGTCGGACTTATAAAAAAAATATATATAACAGTGCATTCGAGCTCGTCGCAAATGATAGCTAAAAGTCCGACTCTGTACAAATTTACAGTCATGTTGAGGATATAGGTTATTAGCCCTGCGAAAAGAAAATAAATCGCCCAAAAAACAAAAAAAATATTTCAAATAAAAAAATGTACTCCTTTACTTCGGCCCACAGTGTAAATGACCTACTATTAATTTTAATTCAAGGATTTGATAGAAAAAATGAGCAAATAAAATAACATTTCTTCCGTTTGAGGCTACTCCATGTAAATCTGAGAGCTGTTAATAATCGTTTAGAAGAATTTTAACAAAAGTGAAGTGATAATAAAAACAGCATCTTTTACCTTAAATATTAAAGCAAAATGGGGTGTAATACAAGCAAAGAAACTGTTCCAGCTGAAAACGAAAATAAAGAGAATCAAGATAGAGGTAGTGAGAAAATTATTGAAGACAAAAAGGAAATCAAACTCTCAGATGGGAATATTAACGAGATGGCTGAAAATCACGTTAAAGGTGAGGTACTGTTTTGTTTTTGAATGTAATCAATCCGCGAATCAAATCTGGCAAGAATCCTTCTGCCGGTAGCGACAGAAAACTTACTACTTACTGCATTGTTTGAAGATTCCTTGTAAACATGTGATAGAGCAGTATGTGTTGCCCCAATATGTTCTTCATGATCCAAAAAAGTACAATGTGTCCAAATATTTTACTACCCCCCGCAAATTACTGAAATTATTGATGTCAATGTAACTTAATTTTTCCAAAAATTCGCCCTAAGTGAGGTAGTGTCCTTTGAAAATGAAGCTGTGACAATTTTTCCGTATGAGTTAGTTCTCCTATATTCGCCTCGAGCAGCCTGTTTTCCGCTCACTTATATAAAGTCCATTTTCCACGGTGCAAGTTGACGCTGCTCCTCGAAAAATTTGCATGCAGATTGGCGTTTTTTTTTCGTTGGTCGCGTCGGTCGCATAAATTAGAGCTTGCCCTATTTTCGAGCGAGAAGTCGCTGCGACTTGGTAAGTTTTCTGGTGGATTTTGTCGCACCAACCCAAAGTTTCTATTGGATGCTCAGCTCTAACATTGCTGTCACTGTCAATCAAGTTGGCAACATGTTACGTTTCCCCTATGCCTGGATAGTCGCGATTTGACGCAACGTGGAAAATGAACTTAATAAACCAAAAAATAGGAACATAAAGTTCATTTTCCACGTTGCGTCAAATCGCTGCGACTTGTTGCTGGGACAAATCACTGCGAGAAATAATAGTTTATCTACGATCACCTTTAAAATTAGGCATTTACGAACCAAAAAAAATGTGTGATATCATGCATTATACATGCTTACGTTAAAAAGCGTGCGTAAATGAACAATGCTTTTAAAATGGGGTTTTTATTTCAACACTCTTTTTTAGCTACGTGATTATCTAGTTGCCTTGAATTTAGTCGTTTGTTGTATAACATTTTGTGCTGACAGTAAATTTGACAGAAGTGTCAGACATAGTGAAAAATATCTGTTACTTTAAAAAAAGACAAATTACCCAATGTTATAATTAGTAAAGTAAATAATTGTTATTTTTTTACAGTAAATATAAATTTAAATCATTAGAATTCGTTGTGTATATATTTGTTTATGAAAAATTTTTTTTTTTTCATTTTTTCTTCATGTGCTCTTAGATAAACTTTTGTATGACACTTGTGCGTGAAGTACTTTTGCGCACTCGTTGCGAAAAAGGCACTCGCTACGCTCGTTCCTTGCATTTTCGCAGCTCGTGCGCAAAAGTATAACTTCACGCACTTGTATCATAAATAACTATTACCTAACTAGTTCAGAAAGTGATACTTTTCCTCACGCTATTGCAGATGTCCGAACGACGCTTTAGCGAGTTCGGCCAGCAATCGAGTGCGAAAAAGTCATTTTACGCACGTGTTAGGTACACTATTTTTTCTACTAGCATGAGGAAAAAACCCCAAAAGTTAACATAAAGAAACATTTCTTATTAAATACATATCAACAAATTAATTATTATTATTTGACATTCATTTGATGAGGCTTATACCAGAGCCATTAAAAAATGATTGAAAAATAAGTTTTTTTTATTAAAAATTATAGGAGAATTATAATAAATTTATTAATTTCTCAGTTATTTGGTAAGTTACAATCCTACAAATATATATATTGAATATTCAAATGTCAGTATACTCCCCAAAACTTGACAAATTTAGTTTTTCTAAGACCGTGCGCTTTAACCCATTTTCCCGCACGCATTTTAGTTTCGAAAGTGTCACTTTCCCGCACAACAGGTAAACAAATATTTATGAAATATATCAAATATAATTCTTTTATCTACAAATTACTTAAAACCGCTACATTCATCTTTATGCGACCTGAAACCGATGCCATCCTCATCGACGTCATCTACTTACCAGTTAACACCAAGTGACTCTTTCCGCACTAAAATGAGTGCGGAAAAAAGGACTTTTCCGCACGCTAGTAGAAAATAGTTATTTATGTAACTAGTGTGTAAAGTAGCCTTTTTTTTGACGAATGCGAATATTGTCAATTGACAATCACATGAGTCGAAAAAAAGGTCTTTACACACGAATTGCATACAATATTTTTTCTACTAGCGAATATTTAATTGAAATACAAATAATAATTTTCTTACATAATTTTCTTTACGCACCAGTGCGTAAAGAAACATACTTTACGCACTAGTGCGTGAAGTAAGTTAAATTTTTCTTTAGAAGAGTCTTTTTATAATAATCTAAAATAACATCATAGTTTTCTAAAAATATTCAATTCCTAAATATAAAATACAATTGCTTATTCTAGGTATAGTCGGAAGATCTCAATTTAAATTTTAAATGTCAGATTCAATTCACAAAGAAATGTCAGTCACTCACCGCCAACTTATACCTATTTACCGTATTATTTCCAGTACTCAATAATTATTTAACAATAATTATTAGGTTACTTTACCGAATTCTATAGGTTTCTATCTCCAATTTATGAAAAAAACTTAGATTTAATATCCGTGGATTATACCTATATTTTTATAAGACTAGATATCTATAACCACATACATATTGGAATTTTTTCTTTACGCACTCGAAAATGTGTCTAAAGTACGTACTTTACACACGGTAGTAGAAAAAAGTACAATCAGCATATCGATAGTTTGTTGCTGCGACTCATCCAGGCATTGGAGAAACGTAACGTGTTGCCAACTTGATTGACAGTGACAGCAATGTTAGAGCGGAGCACCCAATAGAAATTTTGTGTTGGTGCGACAAAATCCACCAGAAACGTTACCAAGTCGCAGTGACTTCTCGCTCGAAAATAGAGCAAGTTCTAATTCATGCGACCAACGCGCCCAACGAAAAAAAAAAACGCCAAGTTGCATGCAACTTTTTCGAGTTGCAGCGTCAACTCGCACCGTGGAAAATGGACTCAAAAAATCGTGGTGGTAAGAATTTTCCGCCCTATTTTTGGTGTTTATACGACTAATTTTTTAGTAAGGTAGGCGAGAAATGATATTTTGGACAAAATGAAGAGAATATAAGTTTAGTACTTGAAGTTTCATGACTGTGTCCATTTTTCAAATCCTTCATTATGGAATATTATGTAAAAAGAAAAACTCTGTCCGTTTTACTCTCAAGAGGCTCATGTGATGCTAGATGGGATATTCCTTGCTAGAGTAGTTTTTGCAAACTGGTTACTGCACAAAAAGCTTACAAAAAGAGCCAAGATCTCAATTTTTTTCCAAAAAATTCTTTTTGCGATGGATTTTACTGAAAAAACTGAATTTTTAATCTCCATAATTTACATCATTATGCCTATATTCGTGAAAATCTAAAAGCCTTAAAAAAGAGGAAGCAGCAGCTAAGATTTGGTAAAAATGTCAGGATATGTGTAATCAGCAATCAGCAATCAGCTATTGGGACCAGTAGAGTTAGCCTGGTCGTTTAATAGGAGAGGACTCTACCTCAACTTTTTGAGAAATCACTCACCTGCTTTAATGGATGACGTTCCCCCAATGACATGGCAAAATGTATAGTTCATGCCTGGTGGTTGTCCTGCTCATGTTAGACGAGTAGTTCGTTGATATCTTGACACTACGATCAAACACGGACAGAGGTACCTACCTCCGCAGCTGTAGTAACAAAGTAACGTAATTATGGGTTATAGATTCAGAAGAATTCGCCAATCATTTAACAGAATGAATGAATGCAATGACTAAGGTTGTATTATATTCTATAGAAAGTCCATCCCAAAAACTTCTAATAATAACAGATTCCTTCAATGTAATAGATAACATGAAGCAATGGTATTCAACTAACACTTCAGTGTTACAGATCAAAGAGGATCTACAAAGCTCACAGCTTAGGTAAAACTATCGAATTTGTTTGGGTACCCTCTCATGTGGGTATATCTCGAAATAAACGTGCTAACGAAATCGCTCAAAAATATTCCGCGAATGTCTTCAAATCAACCACAGAACATCCAGTGCCAGCAACGGACTTGAAAGCGAAGCTTAAAGAGCCAAACCGTTTTTGGCAATGCAAATGGACAGCTTCACAATCCAAATAGAGGAGTTCAGTTTAAGGTCAGTATGGCCAACAACAAGTGGTTTTTATGACAAGAATGACAGTTAATGTCTATCATTCAACTCATAAGATTTTCGCATTCTTGTCATAAAAACCACTTTTTGTTGGCCATACTGGCTTAAACTGAACACCTCTATTAAGGGCAATCAGAGCATCGACACTACCATGGACATGTCTACCATCTACGAGGAGATTACAAACTATTCTTGCTCTGTTCAGAAAAGGTGACACAAGATGCTACTCAGCGGAAGTCATCCTCCAAGGTGTGGAGTGTGCAACGTACAGTTTAATGTCCAGCGCATTCCATTTTCCAATTTAAAAACCTTTGTTTTTAATCAATAGGGCATGTCCACGACAGTTGACAGTTGACAATACCTTGGTGGTGAAACAATAAACAATAGACACGATGAAAAATCAAACAACTATTAACCTATATTATATATTATTAAATATGTAAGCTCAACAATTAAAATAGCTTTGAAAGTACACTAAAGCAAAACCAACTAAACTCAAACACGATCTATCATTATAAATCAGCATAACCTCACTATTAAGTACCACGTGTTCTGAACGCTTTGTTTATTGTTATACCACCAGGCTAGTTTGTGACGTCACGTGGACATGCCCTATAATTGGTGTGTTCTTTTCGACTGAAATCTCAGCTCACTTCAGTTAAAGTGATCTGAGATAAAGTGATGTGAGTAAGCACCAAAAAGAACGAACTACTCAATTGAAACGCGAGATCTGCCGACGCATGCGTGAATAAGAGACATAAAACATATAAATTCGTATCAGAATCTAATAATGTTATTGTATCCATAATTATTTCTTTTTCATTTAGTCAATTGTTAATTTGTAACAAAAGAAAATTAGGTTATGTGTGTTTATATGTACCTAAACAAATTCAAATATTTCCGACTCAAGTCCAACTGATACTCCCTTACATCACATTCAGCATCGGTGAAGGGGGAGGAAAAATCTCAGCTCACTTCGAAGTGAGTAAATCAAAAAGAACGCGCACATAGGCCATGTCCACGTGACGTCACAAACTAGCCTGGTGGTAAAACAATAAACAAAGCGTTCAGAACACGTGGTACTTAATTATAGTGAGGTTATGCTGATTTATAATGATAGATCGTGTTTGAGTTTAGTTGGTTTTGCTTCAGTGTACTTTTAAAGTTAATTTGATTGTTGAGCTTGCATATTTAATATAGGTTAATAGTTGTTTAATAATTTTATATCATGTCTATTGTTTATTGTTTTACCACCAAGGTATTGTCAACTGTCAACTGTCGTGGACATGCCCTATTGCCGATGTGAGCTGAGATTAACTGAGATCTCACACCTAATGTATCGCTGCTAATAATCCTCCTCGAATTAAATATTAACGACTAAGATCCAAACAAATAGTTTTTACAACTCACTGTTAGTCGATCAGCTGCGAGCTTTTGTAATACATTTTCGCTTGGCCTATCATTTTATTTGATAAAACCGATATCAACCTAAACGTTTATTTCAGTGAGTTGTATCTGATTTGTAGTTAATAAAAGTTCTTGTTTGCAGAAAATGGGTCTCCCTGATTTTCGTTGTACTAGGTACGAAGTGGTTTCGTTCAACTTTTCGATAATTATTTTTAACATTACGGCCTAGGCTACTAAACTTGCATGTACAAGGCAACCTTGACAGATAAATTGCATAAAATTATGGATTTTCATTGTATACACGGAAACAATGAGAGTAAAAATTTATTTATTAAAATATCGAGAGGCAGTATATGTGTATGAGTGCGTGTAGATGGATTTGGTTTCGTTCTACATAGATACTATTGATAATTTTAATTATCCAAAGAAATGTTATTGAAGTATTATTGAATGGTTACATGTACAGCAGCAATTGGAATTTTTTTAAACTCCAATCTTCCTTTTACTATTTATTCTTGTAATTATAATTTTTTTTCTTACTAACTGTTGTCCCAGACAACAGACAGAACACATTATATAAGTATATTTTTTTTATTTCAAATGAAACTAGAAGTTTCTAATTAATTCCACTTTAATAATAAAAAATATATGAAAACTTCTAGACTCCATTTCACATAAAAAGAAGCCACGTAAAGTTGAAATCGTATGCACGAGCTTGTCGTCAAAAACAGCGCCACAATATTGTAATATTAACATTTGACTTCAAATCAGTAGCTCAACGTTTTCACATTTTGTAGGTTGACACAAAATTAGAATATCTCAGCCTTGACTGTGGATATTTTTTCCTTTAATACCAACGAGTTTTTAGGAGGCATGGTTTTAGATCAAATTAAACACACAACATTCACAAATAAGCTAGCTAAAAATATTCAACAGTAAATGACACAAGGTATAGGTGAATAAAAAAGAAGAGCTGTGAGATTGACTTTTCCTTTGAATGAAGAAAAAATCTACATGTTGGCAATACCGCAAAGTTTTGTGTTGCAACGACGTCGTCTTTTTATCGTAAATTAACCATATTCTAAGTTGTGGAAATTTATTATCACAGTAGGAACATGAATCTCATGGGAAAAACAAATATTTCTACAGCAAATATTATACAAACAACTTGTTAATGAACCACGCTTTTCGAAAGTTCAAACCGAAAACTCGATGTAGTTTTCTTATTACAAGACAGTTTTTTCTGTTAACCGGCTTTTCAAATTACAGCTGGGACGCCAATTAGAAGTTTTCTAAATAAGCTACTCTTATATTCAGCTTTAGCTACTTGGAAATCAACGTTTTAATTAAGTATTTAATTAAATATGTAGGTGCCTAAGTTTGAAAAGAATCGGTGTACTTTATACAAATAACATTGTTAGTTTTCTTTTTCAGTATCAAAATCTATTATATTATTTTTCGTAGCCTTTTCATGAATATACACTTGTTGGCATTGTTGTAAATAATAATGTAAGTCTTGATAAGAAACTTGAAATCGTTAGAGACTCTGGTAGTAGTAGGTAGTATATTTTATACTGAATTGAATAGAAAAGGGTACAGAGGTCGCTACGATAACGGTTTGAGAAATATACAGTACGTCACTGAAGTGCGAACACCATCAGGAATATGATTTGAGTAAGACTAGTTTACTGTCGTCCTTACTTATTATCAACTGATCTACAGCTAATTGAAACAACAAATAAGTCGACCATGGGTGTGGATAAGCCACCTGTTATGTATATGATAACATTGCTGGTGTAATATTTGGGATAATTTGTGAAATTAGAGCATGTAAACTTTCTAAAGGAGTGGTTATAACCATAAATAATGTATTTTCGATAACCCTATGGAACAAAATCCAAAGAAGACAAATCTGGTGCTCGTGAAGGTTATAAAATGATTCCTCTGCCAACAATTAAACGACCTGGAGAATAATTATTGAAACACTCGGTAACAAAACCATAACTGTAAGCAGGGCAACCATTTTCTTGATACCAAATATCTGTATCTGTATAGTAGGGAGGGTGAGTGTAGGCACACAGCACTTAGGCCGCATGTGACCCATTGTACATCCTCCCGAGGAGTTGTCCTCCTAGGTCATCGTCCATCCTGTCCTTCCCAGGAAGGTGGACAGGTCACTAGGAGACATATCCTCTAAATCGGCAGGTGTAGGCCAAGACTCTCCTAACACACACTCATTGACGATAATTTCGGACACTCGCATAAGACATGCAAGACAGTTACATCTTCCTGTTCACACAACCTGCATAGAGGTGTGTCCACTAGCCCCATAGTATGGGGGTGTTTCCTTAGTTGACAGTGGCCAGTCAGAAATCCTACTGTTTAACGTAGGTTTTCCCTGGTCATCGCCAAAGATTTCTTCGGCGCCAGCTTCTCAGGGTCGCCCAGGGTGATCCTGGCAAGACTGCATCCTTTGATTCCATCCCATCTCTTAAGGGATTGAGCATGGGTGTAACGTTTGGCTAGTTCCGCGTTTGTCGAAGTCGTCAGGTCGTAGGTGTCACTGGGTCCTGAAATTTTTAGTCCAGTCGCTTCCCTGGCTCAAGAATCAATGCGATTACCTTTACTCCTGTCGTGCCCTTTAAACCAACTAAGGATAATATTGTTGTCTGCCGAGGCGTTAGCTAAATCTTGGTGGCACTCTAGTACTGTCCCCGATAAAACGCGTTGTCTGTTCAAGGCTAATAGGGCTAGTCTGTCTTTCCTGGAACGTCAAACTGAACGGAAGTACCAACAACATCCTCACAATACGACTGGCAATCTGCTAGTGCAGTAATTGATAAGGACAAGATAAGGTGGACCATATCGGGCTTTTCCCCTTTCAAGTCACCAGGACCTGACGGAATAAGACCAGCCCTACTTCAATGGGGAATGGATATTCTTATGCCGCACCTGGTTGGAATTCTCAGAGCCTCTTATGCTCTGAGGTATATTCCCAGTAAGTGGAGAGAAGTACGAGTGGTATTTATACCCAAACCAGAGGTAGGATGGACTACACCTTACCAAAAGCATACCGACCAATTAGTCTCACATCGTTCTTTTTAAAAACAATGGAGAGGTTATGTGAGCGGTATATAAGAGATGAAGTGCTAGTTCACAACCCACTTCATCCAAATCAGCATGCATATACTCCGGGAAGATCCACTGATTCGGCCCTTCACCAAGTGGTTGGCAAAATCGAAAGATCATTGGACAACAAAGAATCAACCCTGGGTATATTTATAGATATCAAGGGAGCGTTTGATAAAACAACCTTTCCAACAATTACTCAGCAACTCAACTCCAGGAATGTACCTCTGGTAGTAGGAGAATGGATACTCAAGATGCTCTCTAGTAGAGCAATAAGTATCAATGTCGAAGACATCACAGTAAGAGGACTGGTCATGAGGGGATGTACCGAAGGAGGAGTCTTATCACCCTTTCTGTGGAACATAGTCCTAGACACCCTGATCAATCACCTCAACAACAATGGATTCTACACAATTGCATACGCAGATGACATAGTTATCTTGCAGACTGGCAAATTTGTGAACACACTGTATGATAGAGCGCAGAATGGGCTTAAATTAATTGAAAAATGGTGTAAGGAACACTCACTGTCGATAAATCCCAGAAATACTGAGATGGTCCTTTTCACCAGGAAAAGATCTGGCTGGTATCTCAATTGCCACAAAAGAACTAACCAGAAGAGGAATTTCTGGCAAAACATAATAATCTGCACTGATAGTAGACAAGCCCTATTAGCCTTGAACAGACAACGTGTTATATCGAGGCTAGTACTAAAGTGCCACCAAGATTTAGCTGACGCCTCGGCAGATAACAATATTATCCTGAGGTGGGTTGGAGGGCACGACAGGAGTAAAGGAAATCGCATTGCCGATTCTTCTGCCAGGGAAGCCGCTGGACTAAAAATTCTAGGACCCAGTGACACCTACGGCATAACGACTTCGACAATTGAGGAACTAGCCAAACGTTAAACCCATGCTGAATCCCTTAAGAGATGGGATGGAAGCAAAGGATGCAGTCTTGCCAGGATCACCCTGGGCGACCCTGGGAAGCTGGCGCCGAAGAAATATTTGGCGATGACCAGGAAAGACCAACGTTTATCAGTAGGATTTCTGACTGGTCACTGTCAACTGAGGAAACACCTCCATACTATGGGGCTAGTGGACACACCTCTATGCAGGATGTGTGAACAGGAAGATGAAACTGTCAGGCATGTCTTATGCGAGTGTCCGTCAATAAGAGAGTGTGTGTTCGGTGAGTCTTGGCCTGCACCTGCCGATATAAAGGAGATGTCTCCTAGTGACCTGTCCACCTTCCTGAGAAGGACAGGATGGACAATGACCTAGGAGGACAACTCCTCGGGAGGATGTACAATGGGTCACATGTGGCCTAAGTGCCGTGAGCCTACACACTCACCCTCCCTACTCCACAGATACAGATAGGGCTAGTCTACTGTCAGTGCAGACTGTTATGTTTTTGCCATAAATTCCTTTTCTGGTTATTTCTTTTGTGGCTATTGAGCTACCAGCCAGTTCTGTTTGAAACACGCCGGTATTGTTTCCCATCCCCCACTTAATCCTTAGGCTTGGTGCTCTGGAGTAAATTCCACATCCTGAGCCTTCTTTCATTTTTAAGCCATCTGTATATATGCATATAGATTGTTATGTTTTGCCAAAAATTCCTTTTCTGGTTGATACCAAATATCATCTCTCCCTCTAATCGGCGAACTTTGTAAACAAAAACCATTGAATGATTGTGATGGGCAAGTATTAAAATAGTAGAGTAGATAGTAAATTGTGTACATTATTATTAATAAAATAGTATGTGGATAGATTGAGATAAGTAGAATGAACAATACATTTTATTTATTACCGGCATGTTTGTTGGTCAGTCCGATGCTGATCTCTTGTCATGCGAGAGCTCTAAAAGGTATTTAAAAAAAAGGACTAGCCCTTTAGGAATTTAAACAGCTTAGACCCCTGCTCAGGATCATTCAATTTCATAGAGATGGATTTTATTAGCGTGAGGTCTAAACAGATCAAGTTTTCAACAAGTAAAACGGAACGGAAAATTGAGAGTATTACAATGTAATGTTAATGCTCCCAAAATTTTTAAAAATTTAAAAATTTCTCCATAAAATGAAAATTGGATTGTTTATTTCGTGCACGCTTTGATAAGATTGGGCTAGGCTAATGGAACCGCAAGGATCCGCAGTCAATATCACAACCTCACACACACACACGCTTGATAAGAAACGTGGAGATTAATAGTAAACCTTTTTTTTTCTTCTTTTATTGTGGATTTACAAAATTATTCTATCTAATGCCCTAGCAGTATTTCTCCAAGAGGGAGAAAAGGCTGTTGAGCCTGATAAGGGCTACAGGTCTCTTCCCATGAACAGTACAGCCAAGAGCACCAAAAGCACAAAAAGGCTTAGGTGTCGAGGTATTGAAGCCTCTGACTGGTGGCGCCGAACTAATGAATCAATCAATCATCAATGATCTAGGACCATATGTCTGATTCATTTTGTAATCACAATTGCATGAATTATGTTGATTAATGGATTATTTTATGGGCACTAGTAAATTTTAATTTCGGTTCACAACCCAATGTTTACCTAGTAGCGAATAAATGAGAGTGATAGAAGCGGTTGCGTGCGGAAAAGTATCACTTTCCACACTAGTTAATAAGATAATTAACATTCCTATTATTCTTGGTTCACTAATTAATTTTATGCTCTTGAATTACGAGCTGAAGTACGTAGCATTGTGCATGAAAAATATAGTATAAATAAGTCACTGTTCCATTATTTCCTATTTTTGTAACAGCGTTAATTCCATACGATAACCCCACCTTGTTTTTGCTTCAATTTTTAGTGTATTCGAAAATAAATGTTCGTTAAACATGAACCAGCTTTTAGTAATGCAAAATACTCGCTCATCATTTTTTCATATTTAAACATGATAAAACGTGTTTCTATTTATGGAAATAATCATTAAAAGGTTTCTAGAAAAAGCGTTAAATGGTTTTTAACTGAAATGGGCTTGATCGCACAAATATTACGCCGACAGTTATAGAGTCATATATATCAAAAGATATATTTCTGTATTTTTACAAGTTACAATGTTTTTTTTGTCAATCTCAGGAAATATTTTTCGTTCATGTTGGTTGCATAGGAAGAGAAATTTTTAGTTTCCTGATTTTTCTTTCAGCAACTGTCTTCATTTTCCCAGCCACCATGACATTTGGGAATGTGAAGATCTACTCCAGAATCAGCCAACAATGAAGCCGAAAAAAACAATAGTGAAGCGTGTATTCGTCAGAATAGGGTTACTTTAAAGAAGAGACAATTGTCTTGCACATGACCTAAAAGTGTGAATACCTAGCTGCTTCATATATTTGTTGTTTCTAAGGGAACAAAAAACGAGAAATTTTGCATCACTGGGTCTCATTGATGTATGTATGTATGTATTTTGGGGTAACATTCACTGAGACCTAAAAGATCTTTTGTGTCCCCTTACTTCTACTCAGTTTCTGAGGAGAGTCTCAGAAACTAGTAGTTCCTTAGGTCCTATTTCCCGGAGTAATTTTAGGATGTCTGCAGGCTTCAACTTAGGTAAATGTTACTCTTCTATCCAGTAATCTCCCAGGTGTGCTCTAGGATTCTGAAGTGCTGTACAGTTGGAAAGTATGTGGATGGAGGATTCTTCCTCCATTCCACAAAATCTGCATTCTTCTTCCTCCACTATTTTGAGCTTTTTCAGGAGCCCATTCAGGCGACAATGTCTCGTAGGGATCCCTGTTAAAACTCTTAGCGCAGTTTTACTTTGACTTATGCATTCATTAGATCTCAACAGGTTGTAGTCATCCAGAAGAGTCTTTGATTCTATAAGCCCTATTAGTCTTTCCAATGGTCAGATCTTCTCTTTTTCTCGGCTTTACCTATTTCTTCCAATATTACATTGGGGCTGATTCCGCGAAAGGGTTCAGGCCCCCAGAAAGGTATTTCAGTCCCCCTCTTTGCTAGTTCATCTGTTATTTCATTTCCTTCTATTCCAGTGTGTCCTGGAATCCATAGTAAGGTGACTATATTGTTCTCGCCTAGCTCATTGAGTTTGTCTAGGTATTCCCACACCATTTTGGAACTGATTACACAAGAGCTCAGTGCTTTAATGGCTGCTTGACTATCCGACATTATGATAATCCTTTGTCTTCTGTATTCTTTATCGATATTGAACTGGGCGCACTTTCTTATGGCGTGGATTTCCGCTTGAAAGATACTTGGGGTTTTCCCAAGGTTTCAGAGAGTTTGGTTCCTGGCCCGAACACTCCTATCCCAGTTCCTTCTATTGCTTTTGAGCCATCTGTGTACCATTGAATGGCATTCTTTACAAGTCTGGTAATGGTATTTGGATCCCATTCCTTCTTGTTGCTTAATTCCGTAACGAATTTCTTTGAAAAGTTATATTTTTTCATCAAACCGTCTTGTGGCATGTCCCAGGTTGTCTGATTTCTAAGAAGTGAGGAGGTGGTTTTTTTAATGATTCCCTCTATACTTAGTCTGTATCTTGTTCTTTCTGCAACGCTTTCCACCACCATATGTAGAGGGGTGAGGTTGAGAATCACTTGCATGGCTGCCATTGGGCATGTTCTCATTGCTCCTGTAATGCATATACAGGCCAGTCTTTGAATTTTGGAGAGGTTTTCTCTCGTCGTTAATAGGCTAGTAGTGATGATTGGTCTCACTATGGCAGTGTACATCCAGCTTAGGATTTTTGGGTTACAACCACAGTTTCCTCCTGCCAGATTTCTGCACACCATTAGAGTCATTTTTGCCTTGTATGTAATCTCCTTTTCATGTTTGTTCCACAGGAGTTTACTGTCTAGAGTTAAACCTAGATACTTGACTTCTTGGCTCCATTCAATCTCGTTACCATCAAGTTTTATGGCTTTGAGGTTGAGTTATCTTTTCTTAGTGAAGGCTATCAAGATGGTCTTAGTGGGGTTGATGCTAAGTCCCACTTGCAGCTATTTGTATAGTTCAGATCCTCACAAAGGGTGTTTTCGAATTTCTCCCTGGCTGTTATGACAATATCGTCGGCATATCATTGGCAGGATATTCCGAGATCCGTCAAACCACACAGGAATTCGTCAACCGTGAGACTCCACATTGATGGGGATGCTACTCCTCCCTGTGGCCATCCTCTGGTAGTGCAGGTGGAGACAATGTCTTTGCTCGTCCTCGTCTCTGCTACTCTTGTGGTGAGCAGTTCCGACATCCATTTGGATGTTGTGCTGTCTACACCTCTTCTGTATAATGCTCTTTTGACAGCCTCATGTGGAGTATTGTCAAAAGCTCCTTCTATGTCCAAGAATGCTACAGTTTGGGTCTCATTGATGCATAGGTTCGCACCAATTACACCATATTTACCCGTTCGACATCCCCTAGCGTTACCAACAGCTCCTCTCCTTCACCTCTTTTACTAGAAAATATTTTTCATTCTCCACCTGCTGTAAACACTCAGCAATAATCTCCTAACTTAAAACTCTGAAATTTTTGGGTGTGTAAGAATCGTGACTAAACGTAATAACTCCATAAACTTGAAGTATTTTGTGTCATTGATTGTTATTTAAAAGAGGCATTGTTACTATCCCCGATTCTAAAAATGGAGTCGCACGTAAATTTACAGTGACTAGAAGTGATGATGAGAAGGTTTGTCATTTCAAAACAGCTCAAAATTACATTGTAATAAGATCCCACATGACGAATTTTAACCCTCGCTTCTTCATGCGATATGAAAATGGAAAGTGCTTAAACCAGCCTGTCAGGAAAACAATGAATCAACACCCAAGGGTGGTAAGTTGACTTACAGCCCGTCGTTAAGGACAATTGATATCTCTTTGGTAATTGTGACTTATTTCCTTCAAAACATTGTCGAAATGCGTTGTTTACAATATAGGGAGGAGGAAAAAAGATAGTGAACTGAAAAATAGGGAGTTGGAGGAGAATAGTAATAAAGTGTATGTATAGTGTGGAAATATCTGAATATCAGAAGATAATGAAACGTTAAAATAATGTCAAAAGGTTTCTAGTACAGGACAAAAGTGTCGCTAATTGTTTTGACATGCTATTATACTAAAATTTAGATTATCGGGATACAAAATAAATTGAAGATAAGGAATAACTTATTTTGTGCTTTCCCTTTTTTGATAAATAAGTCTTATATCATTTTCACATTGCAATGTTCTATTGAGGTGAGAAGTTATCACTGTTACTATTCCGGATTTCAAAAATGGAATGGCTCGTAAATTTACAGTGACTAAAAGGTGTTTCATTTCAAAACAGCTCGAATTTTAATCCTCGCTTCTTAACGCGTTATCAAAATAGAAAGTGCCTTTACCAGCATATCGGGAAAAACGGAAAAACTCGATTTCTTGAATACCAAGTAAAGTTGCTAAATTTATATACTTTGAGAACTTTAAAGAGTATACTGGACACTCCCTAAATTTCTATACTTTGAGAACTTTAAAGAGTATACTGGACACTCCCAATACCTGGAACGAAAACCAAAGTATGTAGATAGATATTTCGTAATTTCCGGAAATTTCTATGAAATCTGCAAACAATTTATGGAGATTCGACAACAAATTAGCGATCCGTAAACAAAAAAAAATCCCTCCACTATCAAAGTTCTCTGTTATAATGTGTACCTCTTTAACTAATGCATTCCTCAATAACACATCCCACTTTTATGATTGCCAGAATATTATATCTCTCTTTCCATCTTGGGTTTTGTCTCTACTAAGGAACCAAGAGTCAGTTAAAAGTAGTAGAACAAGACAGTGTTTCCTGCACAACGCATGGTTCTTCATAGTTATTTTCATCGTGTTTTAATTATTTTTGTATTTTTAAGCTTTGTCTGATTGTTTATAATAAAAAGAATCATTAAAACAATACAAATATAAAATCTTCATTTGTGGATATGCCCTATACTTTCGTTTTCACAGTCGTTACCATAAAATTGGGTTATATTGAAAAAGAACGGAAAAAAGATAAGAAAACTTCCTTTTCATCTTGTTTTCTTTCCCTTTCCCTTTTTTTCCTGTCTCTTTTTCTCTTGCTTTTGCCTTATTTTAACTTTTCCATTCTCTATTTGAAGCAGTGTTTAATTTAATTGTTCGCCAATGAAACAAAAGTTGCTCAATTTCGCAAATGAAATAAGGATGTTGAATGACAAAAAAAATGAAAAAAATAATGCAGGTTCTTGCCTAACTAACCTAAACTAAGCCAGTTCGCAGGGCTTTGTTACCTTATTAATCTTAAGAAAAACAAATTAATTTTGGCAAAACTAGAAAAACAGAAAAAGCTATTTAAGGGCACCACTAATTTTCTTTCCTAAAAGAAAATTAGAAAGAAAATCAAACAAGGTCAGCTAACTTTAAATCTGTTAATTAAAAAAAAGAACTTAACGTTTCTGCATAGTAAATAAAACTAAATGTATATACTTAATTACAGTCATGAAATTTACATACAAAAAAGGATTAGTAGCAATAAAAAATACTTATCAAAAGAACAATTGTTTGCAGATGACGTTGAAGATGAAGATGATGTTGATGTTGAAGCTGTCGATGTATAGGTACTTTGGATGAATTCTCATATACTGATAAATCCAGGAATATGTTTTCCGGAAACTTTGTATATCAAGAACTGCTCAAGGGAAAACTGGTTATTTCATTCCAGGGAATCGTACATCAGGAAATTAGACTATTTGTTGACCCAGGAACTTGTTTGTCATGAACTGTTATTCCCATGAACTGTTATTCCCATGAACTTGTATAAGAACTCCAAAAACTGTGCTCCAAGAAACTGTGCACTAATCCAGATTCTTAAGGTAAAACGGCATCTTTTGTTTTTAAACAGGTAGAACAAATTTAATCAATGGATTACTGCACAGTTCCAAACTTGCTACTTTGTCGACAGACGATGAGAGAAGACCAGCCGGAACCTTTCTCATTCTTATTTAAAGACAGTTCAAAATTTTAAATTTCGCGGAAAATACATCTAGAATATTGATTTTTGGTCTACTAGTTTATTCCACCACAAATCACAAAAGTGAAATGATTTATTAAATATTTGAATGAAATATTTTTAGGAAATATATAAAGACTATTCCACCAAAAATCAAAATTGTTAAGAAATTTAATGATAAATATTGTTACGCGAGCTGCTGCATTAATGTGCTCAATTAGTGCCCCCAGTGAAATTCCCATATGATACGACTATGGCTCCTCCGCCTTATTTTCGAGAATGATCTGGAACACATAACATCTAGAAAAACCCAGCGCATCCACCAGAACTTCGAGAGGTCTCTCGAACTACACGACGTGCGAGTATAAATAGGCTACGAGCATCGCAGCGGAGTTAGTTAGTCAGTTAGTGTTGATACTGAAAGAAAGCAATCGCGCCTCGTTAAAGTAACTCTCATATAAATTATAGTTAGTGTGTGTTTAATGTGATATATAAATTATTAAATAAGGACTGTAGTTGAATATAAATCTGTGAATATAAATTAATTGTAAATATAAATTAAAATAAACGTTACAATATAAAGGCTAAAAGGTTGAACGCAAAGTTCACGTTTCATATTTTCTTCTTTTCCCTTTACTTTTACTTAGTATTCTCCTTTCCCTTTATCGCTTCCTGTCCCTTTTCGCTTTATTGAAAATCATACAAATTCAAAGCCTTCTCATCAAAATTTAGCTATGAAAACCAATCATTTATCAATTAATTGGTTTGCGTCACAATACACATAATTACAATAAAACTCGTTGGAGTTCGTTCAATCCTTTCGGTATAATAGCCAAATTCGCATTGCTGTAATTTACGTGTACACAGTCGCTTTGATATATTACTAATCTACATTTGTTGTCTTTTCAAAGACGTATATGAACAGTGCATACTCGTTATGTATCGACTTTTTTTATTGAAATGGTCACGCAACTTGGAAGTCCTTTGTTTAAGTTCAAACAAAAATCTATACCGACAATAATGATGACGAATGAAACCGAGTAAAAACCAATGTTACTGAAACTCTTGAGTTAAATACTTATTATTATTTTTATTGTATAGACAATCGTTATATTGTTATATTTTTGTGCACGTATAATAATTCTATCTCGTATCCCACAGAGGAACTTTTGGTATAATCAAAATGAAGTATATAATGCAGCTATTTCATAGAATACCTAGTTATTCCATGAAATAACTGATCGTGTCCGTTAAAAAGTGTAATATGTTATTGATTTGACAATTTAACTAGTTATTTTATGAAATAACTAGGTATTCTATAAACTAACTAATGAGAGACAGTTAAAGTGTAGAATAAACAATTTATCTAAAGTGAATTAGACTAATGATAGACAATTGAGAGAAAAAAGAAACAATTTTTCTAATTTATGCAGCGTATAAATGGTATTTATGAAAACGTACCATATAATCATTTGTTGCAGCAAGGATTACTAAAATGATACTTAGAATTACAAAAAACATTATTTCTAAAACAAAAACATTTCTTGTTGACACACTGAGTTTCACATGAACATTTAAATCCCTGACCAGTACCTAAACTTTGAGCTGTAGCAACCGACCGGAACGATATTTCTACATCCAGTACTTCTTTGATTTTAATTAATTTTTGTTCGCAGACACTGAACTAGGATCGGAAATATAATTGTTTCTTGTGTCCATTAGTAAATTACCTTCTTTGGTTATTTTAATGATGATAGCTGAAATAGATTTGGCATCACTATTTCCTCTGTCAACTTCAGGCACTGGAATACGGACGGTAAACCCCAGAGAGGTTTCAGAATGAGATTTATCCGACATTTATTTCACCTTTTTTTTTTCGTTGAATTTTTAAACATTCTTTAGACTTTGTCTTTGAACATTAAGTTCATTTAAAGACACTTTGTCGTGCGGAATATATGCCAATGATTATTTTACACTTTAGAAGACCGTTATTCTATTAAATAACTAGTTAAACCATGAAATACAAGAGAGTTTTACACTTTAACGGACACTACCAGTTATTTCATGGAGTAACTAGGTATTCTATAAAATAACGGATTTCATACTTTAACATATAATATATCAATAATATTGTTCCATTGAACTTCGTTTTTGTTATTGAATATTAAAAGGTACACACTTTTCCAAATATATTATGGGTTTCCTTCAAGCTGGCAACGTCGTGCGAAAACCATATTCCGAACTTCCGAACGAAGTCAATTGGTGAAGATTTATCGATCGACCCGCTGGAACTTTGGGATACCTGCAGGCTTCAACTTACGTAAATGCCCCTCTTCTAACCAATAACCTACTAGGAAACTGAAATGCTGTGCAAAATGGATGGAGATTTCTTCTTTCATGCTATTGTTCTTCCTCCAATATTTTGAGCTGTTTCAGGTGCCCGTTCAGGCGGCAATGTTCCGTTAGAAACTCTGTTAAAACTCTTGGTGCAGTTTTTCTTTGACGTATGCACTCATTTCATTGTCTAAGTCCTACTAGCTCTTTCCAATGGTCAGATATTCAATTTTCCTTGGATTTCCATATTTCAATATTTTATCCAATATTGGAGCTGATACCGTATAAAGGCTCCGGCTCCCAAAAGGGTCTCACTCATGACTCACTCAGGTATTTCTACTGGGAAAAGCAACTAGAAAACAGGATTTCAAATGCTCATACAATTATACTTCACTTTATAAATGTTTAAAAGATAAAGGAGTTTTAGCATTCAGTTTGTTATTTCAAAATCGATTTTATGTAGCAACAAAAATATAAATATAACATCTATCCAGTTTTCAGTAGAAAATATTTTCCACAAATACATGTAATCGTGTATATCAACAGTTTATATTTCTCTCACGTTCTCATATAACGCTAACTGGATTTTTGATTAAGATGTCGGCAAAAAAGATTTTGTTCAATTTATAGCAGAAGTGATATAAAATGTTAGAGATGTATTGTAAACTTATACGTAATGTAAAAGAGTGCTTTTTAAGTATAAAATAAAATGAAGTTCAGAATAAAATTTCATACTACGATACGTAATCTAATGGACTTATGCTTAAAATAGTTATTTATGTAACTAGTGACTCACATGAGTCGGAAAAAGGCCTTTACACACGAATTACATACAATAGTTTTTCTACTAGCGAAAATTTTATAAAAATCAGTTCATCAATCAAGTTCAGTAGTAATTTTCTTTAGAAGAAGCTTTAACGCTTTTATTTCTAATAAGATATATTATACAGTACTATTCAAAAGTCCCCTCCCCCCTTCGTATCTTTTGAACGGCTACACTTGCATTGATAAAATTTGGAGGGTGACAATAAAGTGTTGTAAACTTCTCTACGAATGGTAACAGGTGACGTAATAGTAATAGATGTCGTCACAGTGCCACTCTGGCCAATAGTTTTAAATAGGACCTTATGGCAAGTGATATCTCGTTTGAAAGGCATTGACATTGGCTACATAGCCATATTAATTTTGTTTGGGTTTAAGCTAATTTTGACGGATAAATTAAATAAATACCAAAATTATTATTTCACATTCAAATATTGAAGATTTTTCAGTCCGCCGCTGGTTAGTTGTCAAAAAAATTGACGTTTTTAATTTAGTAGTAAGTTTTTCTGAATAGCTTAAATATTTAATTTTATTATTGCTTAACGAGACGTTTAAGAATTTACATAGGCAAAATGGTACGTACTCAAGCCGACAAAGTAGCAGCTATCTTAAGGGGCATCTACCAAATTCGACCTTGCACAATTATGCTTTGTATATTTTTTTGTTTCCCTACGTCCTCACGTTTAAGTTCACATAACGAAAATTTTATTAGAAATATAAAAGCTCCGCAACATGTAGATAGCCAAGCGGTCCAAGCGGATTTTGGTTCACGTACAGTCAGTGCTGAACTGGGAGACCGCCGAGACCGAAGCAGAGAGACAATGTCAGTCATAGAAGGATAGAAAAGCGAGAGATGGATTTTTATCCGATATTTTAGTGGTAGCAACCGAATTTCAATAAGGAATTGTACGGTCATAAGTAATTTGAGGATTCTGAGATTTTTATATAGTATTTATAAAGCTTCAAATTAGACCACTTATAAATTAGTTTTTCCATTCAATCCATATTTAATTCTTTACAAGGGCATAAACTTTGCTTAATATGTGTATTTTTCATATTTTTTTCAACAAAATTTGATTAGCATTTCAAAGTTTTTATTCAATGAGAACTCTAAGTTCAACATTAATCTACATGATATATTTTTTTCTTAATTTTCAATACATCCATTACTTCAAAATTCTTTGCCAAAAATACTTCGATATTTTGTCAAATCGCTGCCGATAGATTCCCCTTAATAATTGGTGAATCTAGAAAGAATCTCCATGAAGCGGAACGTTTATTTAATGAGAGATACCCAGATCGCCCTATCTCGAGAACTTATTTGAGGGAGCTTCTTCACAAGTTTGAAGCAACAGGTAGTGTTGTACTAAAACTTTGACAGAAATAATCTGCTGACATTTCATCAATTTGTCGCTGGATGTCATAATTTGACAAGCCGTAGTCGTCGAGATTTTAGAGTGAACCTAGACCTAACACGAAATATTCCATTTCGCATTTGTTGCTAAGCAGCTTGCCTAGCAGCCGATGCAAAAATGAAATTCTGTACAAAATGTGCTTGTTTATGATTGAAGTTACGGTTACAAAATGAACATTTATCGAGGTTGTCGTAGAAAAAAGTCTTATCAGTGCTTTGCTTAGTGAAGACATACTAAGGTACAATACCGTATGTCTTCACTTGAATGGACAAAGTTCTGCTTAAAATTTCGGCATATAAGCTTCGCTCAGATAACGAATCAGTAGTTAAATTTTTGAAGCCTGGTTTACTTCTTACTTAAACTTACTTAAACGAAGATGGTACAAACTTTTTATAGGTATTATTTCAGTGACAGCTCAAAAAAACTTAATAAATATTGACGAAGAGTTCAAATCAATTTTTAGAACACAGTTTTAAGTACTACTTATTTCAGATTGATTTCAAATCAAAACAATTCTACAGTATTTTTAAAAAAACTTATTTCTCACATCTTCAAATTTCGTTTGTTATGGAGATATCAAAAATTATTTTTGAATATTCCTATAATTTAATTTATTCCTTACGTGACTGACCTACCAAAGGTCCTTAAAATTTGAATAGGTGGCCTGTTTTTAAGTCAATACCCGTGTCTCGAAATCCTGTCGGCTGGTGGAGTTTCCACTTTCCCAAAGCTGAAAGTATCGATCAGAAATTTTGCGAGCAGACACTTTCACTTGCAAGTTTCAGGATTCGAAATCGAAGAAGGGTACGGCAAATAGTTTACTCACTGTTTTAGAATTTTAGAATTAATGTACCGGACGATATAGTACTCTCGATATAGTACTCTGACAAATTATGACATTTTATAACCTCAAACTGCCTCAAACTCCAGTCGATTTTAGGCAAGTAGGACCACGCTAACGTCTCTATGTATGTATGTATATTGGGGTCACATTCAATGAGACCTAAAAGATCTATTGTTCCCCTTACTTCTAATTAGAAATTGCTTATTACAGGAATTAATATAATTGGAAATTTGGTCCTTGTAAGTTCAGTCACTCGATTCAACCCAATTAAGTTGAAAACATATTGTCTTTAGAAAAAATGAGCAAACAACAATCAGGTAATGGAATACTCGAAACAGCAAATCGATTTCGACATCGGAAACTATTGATTTTCCAAAATCAACGACGATTGTGTAATGACAGAAAATTGAGTCCATTTTAATAACAGTTCTTAGTGTGCCCGAATTAATCTACTGCGGAGTTTTTAAAATATTTCGTCCTCTGATACACAGGCGTGTAATGCACTTGAGCAAATCTCCATTCCCTCCTTCCATGCTTCTCTGCCTGATATGAAGTTTTTCCTGAAGCTATACTTGGGGATCATCTCGTCCGATGGAATTCCCATTATGGGGTCGATTTCCAGCTCTTTGTATAGCTCGTTATACACATTACCGTGTAGCGTGGGTGCTTACCCTCTGATCAATATATTAGTGATTGACCTGGCTTCGCTTTTCATGTAGACATGAAGTGGCAGCAGGCTCATCAAGATTTCAGGTGCAGCTATTGAGGTTGTCCTTATGGCTTCCGTAGCACGCAGGCAAGCTTGTCATCTCCACTTAGCTTTTGAGTCTTTGCCCACTATACCACCGAGCCATATGCTATCATGGGTCTGATGACTCTGGTATATAGCCATATGATCATTTTTGGTTGAAGCTCCCAGTTTTCCCCCCCATTCTTCTGCACAGATTTAAGGTTATCGTACCTACGAATACTATTAGAAAGTTGGGTTATGTTCCACCGCTAACTTGCAGCAATGCGCTTAGTCGGAACGCTGGGTCGCTATTCTTGTTATCCTTCGCAATTGTACGAATGCGCATGGTTACGAATGGTCAATTTGCGAATACTTCCTGAAAATGGTATTCTTGATCTCTCTCCGTAGAGATTTGCGAACATTTTTATTTGCCTGGTGAAATGAATTCGACAATATCGCAATTTCTAGATTATTTAGTAGCTCTATGTCATCAGATTAAGAGTAAGTCATCAGTAAGATTGTGAGTTAGGTTAAGTTTTCATTATTTGGTGCGATAGATCTATTTCGGATGAATAACCTTATTGAAAATGAAAGACTTACTCTTTACAAATTCTCAAAACTTTTGGAAAATATATATTCATCTAAAATATCATGAGAATCAATAGGATTTGAGCGATTATATTGAATAATTGCTTCATCTTCGAGATTTTCTGAATTAGCAATATATGAGAAATCATCCATTTCGTGAAAAAAAATCTATATGTTATTTTGATTCCTAAAAATAATATATAAACTCTGTAAAACGCATAAGCAAGTCGTTTGCGATCAACAAACATCACTCGTTGTAAAATACGCATGATCGCTGGTTTTTCAATGTTCAAGAATACCAAATGCAAATGACATTCGCAAAATTCTGAGATTCGCACGACCTTGACAAATACGAACGGTCAAGACTGACTGTCAGCATACTCAACATGTTTTGTGCTTAGTTTCAACCGCTAAGCTCGGCTAAACGCGCCCATTATTTGAGCTATTCGTTGTAATTGTTATCATATGGATATTATTCCTCTTAATGTGATTTTTTGATCGACAACTCCCCACAAAAGATAGAGCACGCCTTATTCATGTCACGATATATCAACCTTTGCCAACTACAAACTCTGTGTATTTTGCCAAATTTGTCGAATGGTCCCGCAACTTTCCATTGTGCTGGTATCTAGTCCTATTTTTTTGTTCTCTTCACAATTTTATTATGTCTGCATATACACTCTCGGCTGTGGAGATATTTTCAGTAAGTGGGAGTTTTTATTGTATGCGACATAATATTGTGAGGGTTCGTTAAACTCATAATATTGATAATAAAAATAGGCACCAGAGACGTAGAGTTGGAGAGAAACTTAATGGACATGATTATTTTGATCAATATGTCTTTATAATTGGTCTTTTGATTCCTGTCATTGTGGTTATCTACATAGAAACAAACAGGGATGGCTTTTTTAAAATAACTTTCATTTCACAATAAAATTCTCAAGAATATGACAATCCCCGCCTTAGGGTAGGCCACGCTCTTCTTCAAATGAATTACTCCAAAGGTACGTTGACTCATTCCGTATTTGTTTCGCGAGACGTCAGATTAGCACGGTCTAGACGCGTCTATAGAATACTAAGTTTCAAACTGTTTTTGACCATAAAAATATATATTTCAAATATTGAAATGTCAGTTTACTGCCCAAAAATTTAACAAATTTATTTTCCGCACTAGTGTGGTGAAGTGACTTTTTCCACACTAAAAAGAGTAGCGGAGTTCGGCCAACAATCGCCTGTGGAAAAATCACTTTACGCACGTGCTAGGTACACTATTTTTTCTACTAGCATGCGGAAAAAAACCGAAAAGTAAACATAAAGAAACATTTATTATTAAATACAAATCATCAAATTAATTATCATTATTTGACATTCATTTGATGAGGCTTATACCAGGACCATTGAAAAATTATTGAAAAACCTTTTTTTATTAAAAATTATACCAGAATTCTAAAAAATATTTATTTTAAATATTCAAATGTCAGTATACTCCTCAAAAACCTTAACAAATTTACCTTCCGCACGCTAGTAGAAATAGTAGTTTGTACAGCTAGTGCGCAAAGCGTCACTTTTCCCACGAGCGCAGAAGTTTATGCAAATCTAGCGAATGGAAAAAGTGATTTGCGTACAAGTTGTACACAATACTTTTTTACAATCACATTTATTAATGAAAGAAATACAGTAATTCTTATAGTTATTTTATTTAAACTTTGAACAGAAAGTTGAAAAGTATGAAAATAAATAGAAATATCAGTTGAATGTATAATTAATTGTAAAATTTGAACAATTTTGTATTATTATTATATTATTATTATTTTGATCTTGGTTCATAATTCCTAAAATAATGCTTAACTGGGTTAATGTTTTTATAATTGATAAATTTAAATAAATGATGGAATGAATATAGTTTACTTACTTTTAGTTTAAATTCACAAATTGTACACCAATAAAAAAATCACTATATCAATATATTGTGTCGTTTGTAGGAATAATCTTCAATATAATTATATGTCATGTGACCTTTTCATTATCCACACTTATTATACACACCTATTATCCATGGATGAATAATGTACGTCATTATACTTGAAGAAGCACACGTAAAATGTTAAAATTATCAAATAGTTGTGGACAAAATAATATATTTCATTGGGAGTCTGGAAATAAGGATTTTTCCGAGACCGCGTGACGTATAATGAACGATACTTTTTATCATACTCAACTGAAAAAAACGCATAAAAGTATAAGAAGTGAATTTATAATATTTTTTGCGCGATCAATCTTTTTTGTTTATTTACAGCATCGGTTGTCAGGACGGTAGGTTGTGTTTACTGGTTTCTAAGTCCAGCACGTCGGTAAGTAAATTACTTACCGACGTCTTAGCCCTACATACATTAAAGTGGTCCTAAATATAGTATATTAAGAATCAAGAACGGTAAGGGTTGATTACCGGTCGACAGCAATGTTTGGAGGCAGAGCGTAGCGAAGCCTCCAATTTTGCTTAACGTTCGAAATGCTCATACCATTTTTTGCGCGATCGTATTGAAATATTCGAATTTCGAATAAAAGAATTTAAATTTCTTCGAAATGAACGAAATGTCAAAAGTGACATTTATACTTCTCAATCAGTTTAAAATATAATTTGCATTTTGGTGAAATTGTTTTCAAGCTATTTATTACTTTTTATATTGTTCTGTTCGATTCTGTTCTTTAAAAAATATCAATCTTCTTATTTTTTTGATTCTTTTGTGTAATGAATGAAGTAATATAGATATTATTTAGGACCACTTAAATGTATGTAGGGCTAGGACGTAGTTTACTTACCGACGTCTGAACGGTAAGTAAATCACTTACCGACGTGTTAGACTTAGAAACCAGTAAACACAACCTACCGACCTGACAACCGATGCTGTAAATAAACAAAAAAGATCGATCGCGCAAAAATATATCAATTCATCCATTACACAAAAGGAACAAAGAAAATAAGGAGATTTATATTTTTTTTTTCACCAAAATGCAAATTATATATCTGTATAAATGTAGAGTAGGGAGGGTGAGTGTGTAGGCTCACAGCACTTAGGCCACATGTGACTCATTGTACATCCTCCCGAGGAGTTGTCCTCCTAGGTCATTGTCCATCCTGTCCTTCTCAGGAAGGTGGACAGGTCACTGGGAGACATCTCCTTTATATCAGCAGGTGTAGGCCAAGACTCACACCGAACACACACTCTCTTATTGACGATAACTCCGGACACACGCATAAGACATGCCTGACAGTTTCATCTTCCTGTTCACACATCCTGCATAGAGGTGTGTCCACTAGCACTAGTATGGAGGTGTTTACTTAGTTGACAGTGATCAGTCAGAAATCCTACTGTTAAACGTAGGTTAATCCTGGTCATCGCCAAATATTTCTTCGGCGCCAGCTTCCCAGGGTCGCCCAGGGTGATCCTGGCAAAACTGCATCCTTTGATTCCATCCCATCTCTTAAGGGATTGAGCATGGGTGTAACGTTTGGCTAGTTCCGCAATTGTCGAAGTCGTTAGGCCGTAGGTGTCACTGGGTCCTAGAATTTTTAGTCCAGCGGCTTCCCTGGCTAAAGAATCAGCTATGCGATTTCCTTTACTCCTGACGTGCCCTTTAACCCACCTCAGGATAATGTTGTTATCTGCCGAGACGTCAGCTAAATCTTGGTGGCACTCTAGTACTAGCCACGATATAACACGTTGTCTGTTCAAGGCTAATAGGGCTTGTCTACTATCAGTGCAGATTATTATGTTTTTGCCAGTGCAAATTATATATTAAACTGATCGAGAAGTGTGAATGTCACTTTTGACATTTTGTTCATTTCGAAGAAATTTAAATTATTTTATTCGAAATTTAACTATTTCAATACGAGTGCGCAAAAAATGGTATAAGCATCTCGAACGTTAAGGGTAATACCGGTCTCCAGCAAAATTGGAAACATTGCTGTCGACCGGTAAACAACCCTTACCGTTCTTAATACTTAATATAGGTACTATTATTTTCAAAGTACTCATATTACATCGTAATAGTAACAAACATAATTAACATTTCCATAGCAACGATATATTTATTATCGCCATTGTTTTGTTTTCTATCAGTTTTACGCATGTTAGTCTTAAAATATGTACTCGGAAGAAAATCCAGATATTCCTATGAGCATATTAGAGCTAGCAGATTTGTTACCGATTTGTTACCAGCGAAATCCTGGTAGAAATATGAACACGAGTATAAACTTTTTACGGAATGGCGAGATCTTTTATTGAAAAGATACTTCCGTAATGTTTGTGTCACACTTTTCACAATTTCATCTTTTTCGTTACTTTTGTCCAAAAGATTCACTTATTACTTTTAACACGTTGAGTGCGGAAGCGGAAAATTAGGTATATCAGGCCAAATCCATTTTTTCATGTGTCCTGAAAAAACTAAGGATAAAATATACAGGCCAAATAAGCTTTTGGGTATGCCAGGCCGTAGTGCGATAGCCCCCATAGAGATATACGCATGGTATGCAGCCAACGTCGATACATGCGGCTGAAATAACTGAAATAGTTGTGTATCAGCCGCGGATACATACGGCGATGGAAACACCTTATCTCGTGTATCCGTGTTGGATACATACGGCACTCAACGTGTTGAAGAAAATTGTTAAGCCACTCACAACAAATTGATATAAGTTGCAGTTTTGTACACGCTTTCGACTTTTAAAATTATCCTCTCCTAGCTGTTTATATATAATTTAGTTTTCAAGTTTCATTGTTGAAACACTTAATGTCAACAACATAACATTAGTTTACTAAACCTATCAGAGTAGTTGTAATAAGAAAACGTTTTATAAAATTCGTCCACATCTATAAGTTCTTACAAAATCGTGTAGAATTTCCCTTTTGTTTGCTTTTCCATTTAACTTTCAATAAGCAACAAAATTCTACTTATAAACTGTTGAGACAGGAAGAAAGAATACTCTTGTGACAAGTCCTTTGTGTTTAATATCAACCCTAACCTATTTAATGAATCACAAGAATGTTTAGGCCAGATGATAGTTGTTTGTTTGTAAAAAAATGCAGGAAAAAAATGTAAGGTTTGAAAACAGCAAAAGTATTTTGATACCATAGAAAAATCCCAAAAAAATTAAAAAAAGTATATACCATCTAGCAAAACATTGTAGATTCACACATTATCTTCCAATGAGACACTGTCTCATTGAAGATCTATATTCCTATTATAGGGCGCCTATTCGTGTGGTGGTAGAAAAATGCATGTGTAATTCGAACAGAAAGCACTTTGCCGCTTTCGATATTATAAATGTTCAGTAACACAACAACAGTTTAGGATGGAGGTATCATTGTATATTGTGTATTTTTTGTACATCTTAAATACGATATGCCACTGGGATAATATCAAAGATTACAGAATATTTGTATAACATAATTTTGTATACCCAGGAGATTGGATTTAACATATTTGCTGCTTGAAATTACTTATCAAGATAAAATAATTTGAATAAAAATGCCATTAGCTTGAAATTCGCGCTCAACCAAAAATGACTGATGGCATAACATAACGTAATGAGTACGTTCATAGAAAACTGACAGTGTACTTGTCAGTCAGACGACGGGGTAAACGTTTCTCGTGGTACAATCACAGAGTACACCATCTAACAAGAGGCGAAAGAAAGTAGTTTTCGTGATCGCAAATTTGTGTGCACATGCGTGAATTATGGCCGTTTGCACCAATTAATATTTAAGTAGACTTAAAGTTAAGTGGCGCTTTAGGAAAGTTTTGCTTTGCACCATGAACAACTTGTCATTTAAAGCTCCACTTAGCTAAGCTTAGAAAATCGCTCGCTTAAACTCCACTTATCCTCAAAGTGGAGATTTCTAACCTAACATTTTTGTGTTTTGATTGATATATGTCAATTATTTTTCTGTTTTCGGGTATTCGTTTTGCGTTTTCCTATTTCAGGTGTATTTCTTTATTTTTGAAGAAGAATGTTTATGGAGGATGATTTGGAAGTATTGGACATTCTTGAAAATGGATTTCCTAGAAGACGGTACAACCGTAAAAATTATTACGAAGAATTGGACGAAAAAACTTTTTTCCAAAGGTTTCGCTTGACCAAGCCAACCGTTCTACAACTCGTAGAAATGCTAGAAACTGACAAACCATCAGTTTTCTTATTCTCAATAATATCTTTGTACTTTGCAGCTAAAGATATTAGCAGCTCTTTCTCTTGTATTATATAATTTGCCGATCTGATTTTCTTATTTTTAACTGTGTCCATTATCAGTAATTTTCTTATTAAGAAAACAAGAATAAAATCTTTTGATTTTCAAAAATTCAAAAATTGACGTTTAACAGTTTTTAATACATTTATTTCAAACCATAAAAACGAAAAGTCACCAGAAACCATAAAGAAATCAATAAAACTCAACTTAAAAAGCGATGTTGACAAATGTATTAAACACTTAGCTAAGAAGCCGAGGAAAAACATTGGTGCAACTGAACTTTCACTAAGCGACCCTTAAATTTTAAGCTCGCCTTAGTTATTCTTAGCTTATGCTTTTATTGGTGCAAACGGCCATTAATTAGTTTATCTGTCAATGTCAAGTCGACACTTCCGTCTCAGTCTCAGTTCAGATTCGGTTAAAAATGAGCCACTTCTCATTACACTGATGAGATAAATAATAAGATGTTCTCATGTTAATAGTTAAAAAAATATTCTATAGATCCAATTGGGAGGGATGTTCATCTACACTACTATTTTTCTTAGTGTAGTGTTACTTTTCTCAGTGTATCAAGTAGTTTATGTGTCAATGCCTCGACGTATTTCCGCTCAATATCGTGTAAGTCCGACTTCAAAGGAACCGACAAAGCTTTCGTCTCTTGTTAGATGGTGTACTCTGTGGTACAATTAACAATTTGTCGGCCACATAAACTTAAATAGGCTGTATTAGGGCCGGTTGTACAAATTGTAGCTTAGTGAAGGCTCAAGTGTGAACTCAGGTTCAGCGTCAGATTGCTGTTGTACAAAGTTGGCTTACGGTTGAGCTTCATTTAAATCTTAAGCTTAGTAAAGCCTCCAAGAGGGCAGGTTTAATGCAAGCTTAAGCACGGAACATAAATTGTTATCATGTTCCGCGGCTTAAATGTGAATAAATTGTATGCAAACATAACCTGTACTTAATTTAATGTTAAATTAAAAGTTTGTCAAAGTTAATTATGGGTATTTTAACCGATGATGAGGATTTTTTGGAACTTATTGGAATCGTACAACACCCGAGAAGACCTCGGGTGTATAGAGAGCGTATGAATCACTTTGAATGTTGGAGAGAACATGAGTTTATGGGAAGATTTCGTCTTTCTAAAGAAACCGTTGGCTTTGTGACAGATTGTATATCAGAGGAGATTCCTTGTAAAAGTAATAGGTAGCAAATATGACATTAGTTAGGTTGGTTGAGAAACATATTGTGACCAATTTACTTCATACGCATGCGTCAGTTCGAAAGAAGTTACTTACAATACTTGTAAATATAGGTTTAGTAGAGCTGCTACTGAACCATGTTTGTACAACAGGCTTAGGGTTGAGCTAAGCTTATATTTTAAGCCCAGCTCAGTTGAGCTCAATTTTAAGCTTCAAATGTACAACCAGGCCTTATTAAGAAAAAAAGGACTGTTTCTGGTGGTAAATTATTGATTTCTTCAATCCAAGGAATCCATGATGTGATCAGAATAATTAATGAGAGACAGTCGGTGAAAACACTCAATATGCGTATACAGGAAAAGAGACCTGTGGGTAAATTCACAAAATGCTAGTAAGACGCCGTGTCGAGCAAAATCTTTAGAGACTGGAGAAAAGCGACATCGAATAATAATTAATCGTGTAGACAAGAATTTGAGTAAATTAGTTGAGATGAGTAGGTGATTATTTAAAGAAGTTTTTTGGTTTGCTACTGGGCAATGAGTGTCTTCAGTGAGTCGACTTTTTGATCGATTTTTTAATAATAAACCAAAAACAATTTTAACGGAAGTGATTATAGGTCTCACTACGACTGTCTATATCCAGCTCTAGATCCTTTGGCTACATCCCCTGTTTCCCTGTCAGGTTTCTGTAGACCATTAGAGCCATAAGTATAATCAATCTTCTTGTTTGTTTCACAGAAATTTACTATCTACAGTCAGAATTAAATACTTTTCTTCTGGTCTCCAGGAGCTGAAGAACTCTATGGTACTAAAGCCAGGAGCAATATCCATGAATCGTTGGAGAATGTTGTTACTGTAGTCCGAGCAGAAATCTACGTTATCGACATATGTTTGCAAATGAATATAGAAGGGGGTGTATAAGTTAAAATATCCTCACACTCATTGATATTCAGGCAGCACTTGTCTTTAGATCAGATCTAGACTAGTCTGGGACTGCCTACAAAAACTATTAACACTGACTAACCATTATAGAGTAGCTCTTAAGTGGATCCCGGGGAAGAAGGGTCTTCTAGGAAACAAAAACTGCATTAACTGGTTCTGAACCAGTATTTGGTATATCAAAAACTTCTGCACGTGGTTGTAAATCTCGGTTGATTCAAACCATACATCAGTCGTACTGGTGAAACAGAAACACAGCAAATTCCTGGTCCAAAAGCCCTCGGAGACGCTGACTAACGATATATTAAACGTCAGGAGGGAGGCCAGATAAGGAGAGTGACACTGTACGCTAAGGAAGCACATGCTTACAATTGGCGTATATAGAGAGCTGTCTGTCGGTTGTGCATGGAAAACGAGAAAACAGCATATCTCATTATCTTCGATTGTGAAGCAGTATCTCATTGGAGATATAGACTCCTAGGACTAGAGTATCGAAGGGGGGATTTCTCCAAGAACGATCTATTTGTCGGTTGTGCATAGAAGAGGAGAAATAGCCTCTCACATTATCTTTGACTGTAAAGCATTATCTCATTGACTCCTAAGACTAGAGCATCCAAGGGAGGGTTTCTCCAATAAGGGCCTAGTGAAAAGATTGTTGAGGCTGATAAAGGCCACTGGTCTCTTTACACGAACGGCACAACCAAGAGCACAAAAAGCACAAAGGCTGAGGTGCCGAGGAGTCTAAGCTTGTTACTAATGGTGCCGAACCAACCAATCAATTTATTTCCATTCAGTCTCTCTTCCATTAAGTTAAGCGAGATTTCTTTCTATAGTGAAGGCTATTTCAATAATTTTGATGAGACAGATGTTCAATTACACCTGCCTATTCCATCTATTGGTTCAGCTCAGTCACCTTTGTACGATCCAACAGGGTTTTTATGTTTTTCCCTGGCTGTGATGACAATTTCTTCAGCGGATTCTTGCTAGGATATTTCGAGGTCAGTAAATCCAAACAGGAGTTCGTCAATCGTCAGACTTTATAATATAGGGGATGCTTCTCCTCCTTGTGTATATTCTCTGGTTGTACAAATGGATCGATGCTTTTGCTCGTCTTCGTCTCTGCTACTTTAGTAATGAGCACCATTTGGATGTTGTGATGTCTACATAAAGTTGGAAACGATTAATCAGGCTGAATCCTATTTTCAATCAATCCAATAGCTACTACGAAACATTAGAAATTCTTTTAAGACAGTGAAATGAAGCAAAAACAAAACTATTCAACTGGCCCGTTACTTCATTTAATGTCCCATAAAAACAAAGCTCTGTTTCGTGTTGTAACAGAGAAATATTACTTTGGCATTTAGATACTCTTTGATCAGTAAGCACCGTGTCCACACTAAATAGGCGGCAACATCAGATTAAATGGTAAGTATATCTATTGTTAGATGTTAAATGTTCTTAACAACTGCTATAATTAGAGTTCATAAAACAGTAGATCTAAATTTCAAATAAGTAAATTACGTGATAGTGTTGAGGAGTATATGTTTATTTATATAAAATAAATTACTGTTTAATTTTTGAAAGAACCAAATAGGCTGTTCATGAAAAAAAACATATTTTTTTGTTGTTCGTATTTTTTGAGGTGATACATGCATTTCTGAACAATGTATAGTATATTAAGTATTAAGAACGGTGAGGGTTGTTTACCGGTCGACAGCAATGTTTGGATGTCCAATTTTGCTGGAGACCGGTATCACCCTTAACGTTCAAGATGCTTATACCATTTTTTGCACGCTCCTATTTAAATTTCGAATGAAATAATTTAAATTTCTTCGAAATGAACGTGTCATGTCAAACATGTCAAAAGTGACATGTATCCTTCTCGATCAGAAATATAATTTGCATTTTGGTGAAATTGATTTTATGCTATTTATTACTTTTGGAACTTTAGTTCTTTACGTCAGGTTATGTTTGAGCGACCAGGGTCGCGACGCAAAAGATCTGACCGTTACGTTACGCTACGCTATGTTACGTTGCTTCTTTATGTGCCTTGCTTGCGTGCTTGTGCTCTCTCCTTAGTCTCTCTCTCGTTTACGAAGCAGCGATTCATATGCTCCGGCCGGGATTCGAACCCGGGTCGTCCGCGTGGAATGCGAGCATTCTACCACTGAACCACCGATGCTATATTCAAATTCTATGCAAAGCTGGTATTCGCAGTGCTGGTGATCTACTTGAATTTGTTAGGATAAATTTTTACTATTATTTACATATTTTTTTTTGCGCGATTGATCTTTTTTGTTCATTTCGAAGAAATTTAAATTATTTTATTTCAATACGATCGCGCAAAAAATGGTATAAGAATTTCGAACGTTAAGGGTAATTACGTTTGTATGTGGATTCCTCTCGTAAAATTGGACAAAATGATATGAGGATTAAGGGGTCTAGCACATTTGCTTTTCGAAATACAGGGTGTTGAGATTATGAAAACTTGAATGTTTTAATTCGATAACTTTAAAATGGATGGATACATTGATTTGACTTTTGGCAGGTTGTTTTTAAATGTGAAAGGGCATATTTTGAAAGAATTAGTAGTTTGTGCAACTAGTGTGGATATGATGGCCATATCGCAGGAGGACGAAGTTTGAGCGCGACGCCGTAGGCGGAGTGCTCAATCGTTCAAGTGCGACAGGGACAATCCAAACGAGTCGAGCAGCATATTTTTTCTACGACCCACTTAAGAAAAAATCTAGAAAATAAAAATTTCTATAAACTGTAATATAATTTCAAATTAAAAATTTAACAATTCAATTTTGTTTCCACTAATTTTGTGGTAAACGAACAGTTCTTGAATGTCCAATTTGTATAATGCTACGGCTTACCTTTTTAAATATACGATGCTGTTATAAGTAGATGTTGCCAGTCGGACTCCCTTATGGGTACCGTACCATTATCTACAATAATGAATATTCTGCTAAATATTTCAAACGTCTACCTTTTGTCGTTATTAATATCAAGCAGAATAATTATTCAAAAATGAAATTAACAATAAAAAAACTTATTCACGGGGAATCGAACCCGGGTTTACCGCGTGAGAGTCTGGTTTGCCTACTACTCGGCCACCGAGGCATATGCAAATTGTTTATCTATAACGTCAGATGTATTACATAATAGTTGCTTAAAAGGAACTAAAGTTCCTACCGTGTGTCCCGCTACACGTTCTACCTTTTTTATATTGTTCTGTTCATTAAAAAAATATAATCTGCTTATTTTTTTTGTTTCTTCTATGTAATGAATGAAGTGATATATTATTTAGGACCACTTAAATGTGTGTAGGGCTAAGGCGTAATTCACTTACCGACGTCTGAACGGTAAGTAAATCACTTACCGATGTAGGCTTAGAAACCAGTAAACACAACCTACCGTCCTGACAACCGATGCTGTAAATTAACAAAAAAGATCGATCGCGCAAAAAATAAGATTACTGAGGACCAATTCACAAGATATAGTTATACCACAGAATAACACAAAGAGAAGATATTTCAATAAAAAATGCAATGTTATGATGCACTGAGAAAACTCTCGAAATAACTTATACTGCGAAAAGAAGTAGAGCAGTTTAAATAACTAAAATTGGAAATTATGTAAACAACCCTAAGATTGAGTAAAATGTCTGAACTATCTTGTTACACACAAAAAATTTAATTTAAATTTGCCCACCCGCTTATGATCACAGTGAGAGAGCGCCGCCTACCGGAATCAGCTGTTAATCTTGAATTGATTAATGTCAAACTTTGACATTTGTGCAATCAAAACAAATTAGTCGCTCATATTCCTCTGTTTACCTAAATAGCCGCTCATATTGCATATCAGGTGATTTCAATCATGCAATTTTATAGGTGCAGCCGTGTGTGAATGAAATAATAATTATATGGTTCATTCAATAGCCTTTTTGGTGTGCGTCATCGATTGTTAATGTTCTTCTAACACATTACGTAGAAAGAACGTTAGAAACGTTAACCCTAATCTTTGATTTACAAAAATTTGATGGATCGAGAAATCAAAATACTGTGAAGGCGTTCATTTCATTTCATTTCGTAGCGGCAATGTGTCTTATGTCTTTTTCTACTGACCCACTGACAGTTCTCGTCAGGTCTGTGATTTGTTGTTTAGGGTCAATTATTATTCATGAAAAGTGAATATTAATATTATTGCTATATATATTTAAATAATACAAAAATATGCATAGTTACACGGAAAAACATCAGCATTCTGAAAGTTCTCAAGTATTTTCAGTTAGAAAAAGGAACTGGTGATTATTTATTTAAGGTGAATATCTTTATAGTTGAGTACACAAGACTAGAAAGTCAAGAAAACATTGTTGTATTCAGTGTAAAAATTTTTTTATTTAAAATTGCAAAGCGCTTTCGGCTATTAAGCCATCTTCAGTGCCATATACTCGTCAGATATGATACAAGAAACCTAATCAAATGTCTACAACATTAGGGTATATGACGAGTATATGGCACTGAAGATGGCTTAATAGCCGAAAGCGCTTTGCAATTTTAAATAAAAATTTTTTTTCACAGAATACAACAATGTTTTCTTGAATTATTTAATTGTTAGCCTTTTAGAATTTGGTTGAATAAGATCCTTATGATTTTATTAATCAAATTTAAGGTTAAATATATGTCAAGATAGCAAATAAAATAAGCGTCACAAACGATGACGCACACCAAGAAGGCTATTGAATGTACCATAACAGATAGTAAAGCAGCTCTTGAAGAACTGAGTTGTTGTGTAATCCGTTCCAAAATGGTTGGGAAACAAATTTTCTCCATAAGATTATCAAAAAATGTGAATCTACCAATAGGCTAACGTCGACATAACTAGCTAGAAGCTGAATTGGAATCTGATAGGGGTTTTGTTTTTTAAACAACAAAACAACGATAATAAATATCTCTAGCTTGAACTGTAGGTATCCCTGTGACATACGAGACAGTTGCGCAAATGTGTGAATTACGGATCACAAGTTATTGATTTTCGTTGTTGTTTGAAATCTGATGTGTACGGTACCGCACGTACTACCTCAGTTTTCATTGGATTCTATGGCCCCTATTTCATAATAATCCACTCTTACATTCCTGTGAGTCAAAATAATGTCCTTTATTTACTGTGTACATTTTTTGGCTGGAAGCCTTCCGTTTATTAAATTCTTGTACATACAGCAAACTAAAAGACTTCTACAGGCGTCTATGCAATCGACTTAATTCACTAAACTAAATCTTGGATGTTTTCAAGACAATCTGGCTTGTTGCCATCTCAGCTAAACTCTTAGAATTATTTCCTCGTAAAATAAAGCCATTTATTTTCGCGTTTATTAGTTATTACGGACATTTCAAATAGAAAATTACTTTATTTTCCATTTCCACCCATGTCCCTTGACACACGTTCAGCAAATCAAATGATAAGAGCCAGACAAGCAATTCGAACTCAAATGGCTAGCCGATAAAATAAGAAGAAGAATATCCAGCTCTTGTTTTCTCTGGAATGTCTCAGACGGGGTATTTCCGTCTGGAGAATCTACAGAGTGGTATGTTTTCGTATTCGAGTTGATTCTTATTAAGTTATTGATTTTTTATCTTTCATCAATATAATTCATAAAATTACTGCCTTGAACTGATAAACTCAACAGACAATATTATTCAGTCATAAAATGCGTGTAACTCCGATCCAACATTGTTTGAAAACAAGTAATAAGTTTGAGAGAGACTTATCTAGAGTTCCTGATCGACAGCATTGTAGTTCGTGATTTTTGTCGCAAGTGGCGTGTTGTTTTGAACCGAGATATCTACTCAACATTGTAGTTTATTTGTTTGGGTCAAATTTAGTAATTGAAAGTTAACCTCCTTCTTGTTGATAGATTGATCTGAAATTTGGTACACTGCTTCAGTTGGGATGACAATATAATTATGTCCATTCAAAATAATTGTAAATCCAAGATGGCCGTCTTCACAAAAATACGAATTATATTTTTTCAACCCGCGTAATATACTTAGATGTCAAATAAATGGTTTTTACTAGTATAGGTAATATGTCATCTTCTTATTCTTTTCATGTTCCTTCTCTCCTTTCAGGCGTCGGATGTGGATTCCACGTTCTGTACCTATTCCTTCCATGCCTTTTTGTCTCTTGCTAGGTTTTTCATTTCTGCTATTATATGGTCTTTCCTCTTTCCAAACCTCTCTTGTATTTGGTCCAACCATTTCTTTCTTCGTTTTTTGGTCGGTTTTCCAGTCTCCGTTATTTTCCTAGTTAACCTATTTGGTTCCATTCTTACCATATGACCATACCAGCTAAGTTGTCTCTTTTTTATTTTACCGGTTATCAGTTCCTGTTTAGTTGTCTCCCTAATGAAGTCATTTCTAATTTAGTTTTCTCTGCAATTCCTCTTTGATGTTTTATTTCTATGGCGTTTATTCTAGTTTCGTCATTTTTCCGCACAGTCCAATTTTCACTTGCATATAGTATTGTAGGAACTGTTATCAAATTATGAATTTTCATTTTCACTTCTAAGTCTAAATCTTTATGTCCAAGAATTGTTTTATTTAGAGAGTAGTATATTTTTGTTGATTTATTTGCTCTGTTTGTTATTTCTGCATCTATTTTTCCATCTTCTGTTACTATACCTACTTCCCAAATATTCAAATGCTGTTAGGTAGGTAGGTACTCTTTCTAGCGTCGGGTTCTTGCATTCAATATCTTTATTATTTTGATTACCTAGCTGCTTTTCATTTATTATCATCACTGTTTTATTTATGTTCACCTCCATCTTCATGTTCTCCATTTATTTAGTCCAAATATTCACTAATTTTTGCATTTTGTTCTTTGTATTCGCTACTAAGACCACATCATCTGCATGTAGTAGACTACTTATTTTTATCGGATCTAAATTTCTGTGTCGTGTCCCATTATAGTATATGTCATGAAAAACATATTCAAGATGGCGGCTACCACAAGTTGGTGGATTCCATATTTATTACAATACCATTGATTTGGATGATGGGTATCAAATGAAAGGGGTATGACGGATAATAGATCTTAGCCAGTTTATGCATTTAAACAGGAATCTAAGCATGCAAACAAAGAACTTTGTCAACTTAGGATCGGAGCTCAAGCATAGAATTCCATCTAAGACAAGGTTCCGTATTGTGTTGAGGACTGTGTGGCGTAAGAGTGTCTGAAAATGTTATGTCGTTAGCGTTTTTCCCTCAAGACTTAAGCAGCTCTTGTAATTGAAGCTTTGGACTTTGGCACTCTATTTGTGCTCTTAAGGGTTTGACAGTTATAATCCTCATCACTCTAGGGAACAAAATGGTAAGAATTATTAATAGAGCAAAAACTAAAACACATTCGGAAGAAAAGTATAGATCAGAACTTGCAAAAGAGAGTAATGCAAGGCAGCAATGTAAACCACGCAGTTGTGGATGACAGGATAGAAACCTTGCAATAATCAGGCCGTGAAAGAACTAAATGGGATGAGAAATATTAAGTAACAAAATAACTACAAAGGTATTCGAATAAAATAGGTGAGAAAAATGTTTAAAGTCAAATAGTTTTATTGAATGAAAGGTTTCATCTGGAATATTTTCACTTGTATGGGATTTCCAAAATGGACATGTTTTGAAGGGTAACTCTAGGCTTCTTTATTGTTTTATCAATACTTAATAACTAATTTAACATCGATCTTATCAATTAAGTTCAACATTCCTTTATTATAAGTTGCAAATACTTAATTATTGACCCATAAATTAATTCCATTCCGCATTTATGATAGTACTAATTACAAATCCAATTATAACTTTGGATTACTCTACGCTCGTGTATGATATGCTGTTCATCCATTAAACAGAAACATATAGAGAGCTTTTTAGTTGAACAGAGGTAGGTATTAATTGGAAAGTGCAGCGTTTTACTGAATTATAATTTTGCTACGCTTTGGTAACTTTTTGAAATAAACAAATTTATATGGAATATTATTGAGTTCATTGTTGTCATTATTTACTAATGGAATTAAAATTAAATTTATGGATTTTAAATGTAGTTTGCCCATTTAAAATAGCTCTTCATTGGAATTTTATTTAATTTTCTCAAAATATACGTACTGGACAAGTCTAAACATCTTAAATAAAAACAGATTCGAGTATCAATTCTGTTATGTTGTATACAGGGTAACTCATAAGTAATGGGCTTAATTTTAACACGTTCAGAAGTAATTTTTTTTTATTGGTGAACCATTTTACCTATTTGTAGCACGCCTTTTTTAAAGTTACCATTTCAGCATCAACAACTCGAGAAACGAAGTCTAAATGACAATTATTATTCTGACAGGAGTACTTTGTAACGTCAAAACCTTCATTCGAACAATATTTAACAATTTCAATAAAATGTAAAGTACAGTTGGTATTGTTTGAGATATTAACATTTCGATTTTTCAAATAGGAGTAAATGGTATTTAAATTATTACTATTAACATTCTCAGAAATCAATGAGGTTGAACTTCCATCAAAATGCAAGTTAGTTGATCTTTTCCTCATTTCCATGACAACGCAATTCAACCATTTTACATTATTAGTTCTTATTTACATTTCTTTTTGTTGTTGTAGTAATATTATAGATACCAGTATTTAGAATTTCAAAGTGCACCAATAAAAAAATAGCGTAAAGTATTCGTGGATAACTGGTCTCTAAAACACTTGCTCTATTTCGAGAACCCCGGCTTCGCCGTGGTGCTCGAAAAATCGCGCGTGTTTTAAAGACCTTAATATCCACTTATACTTTAATATACTATTTTGAATTGATTACCATGGGTCTAAGGCTGCTCCTTATTGAGATTCGGAATGTTAAAGTGGATTCTTTTGTTCATAATACCTATATCAACGATTTTTCTAACTAATGACTTAAAGATTAGGTATTCATTAGTTTCTGTTAGGGTGAATAAGAATATCTGAGATGATTTGACTTGTAGATGTTGAGAAACACGCCCTAATGAATAGATCAAATTAGCTACACATTTTTTGTCACTGATTAACCCAATACTTACGTATTTAATTGGAATGTCCTCAACATTTCTGCGTAATAATGCTAGACTTCTTTGATCTTAAAAATATTAACTTTTTTGAGAGATTTTAATTTTAACAATATCCCAATTTTGTGTGAAGAGAATCTCTAAACATGTCAAATTTAAAATTGACATTCTTCAACGTGATATGTGATCCCTACCGGCAACTCCCTTCGAGTAAGTTACAATTACCATATTTTTGAATTGGAATTACAAGCTTGTGTTATATCGTTTGGAGAATCTCTTCATTTTCTATTCAAAAATGTTTTCAAATTGAACCAATTAAATTCAGAAATTCGATACAGCACAATCAAAACATTTTCCCGTTTAGATATTCGTAATGAGAATGTGGGCAAAAAGCATAACTTCTTTGTAGAAAGTTTCAATTGAAAATACATAACTGTCAACTCTTATTTTCGAGTACTCATAGCATTATCAATTTAATTCTATATGACGATAAATGTTTTGAGAGAAAATTAAGTTTGTATATTCTCTATCGACTTTATGAACACTTGACACAATGCCCTCGCAAGTAGAGTTCATATAATAACATTTTGGTGTGCTTCATAGTTTGTTAATGTTCTTCTAACATATTACGTTGTGGAAAATGGAAAAGAGGCAGGTGTGTGATTAATCCTAATCAAAATATCACAATAATAAACCATTTAAATGTACTACAAACGTGAACCCTAATCTATGGACTTGATTAGTTGATGTTTAGATTACGTACAAGCGCGAGCTTTATATCATAGGAAATTTCATCATGGGAATAACAATGGACGTAACAATGCAGACGTAACTTTTGAAGCGACAATGTGTCTTACGTCTTTTTCTAATGTCCCACTCACAGTTCTCGTCAGGTCTTTTCACCAGGAAAAGAAGTTTATCGGCTTTAAAACCTCCCGAAATCTTCAAAAGCAAACTAAACTTTTCGGAAGACGTGAAATACCTTGGTATTACCCTCGACAGGAAACTAACATGGAACTCTCATCTACACAGCAGAGCAAAAAGAGCATATGTGGCTTATGAGCAGTGTCGGAGGACAGTGGGACTCACATGGGGTCTGTCATCCCGTGTGGTCACCTGGATCTACACTGCAATAATAAGACCCATGTTAACGTATGGAGCAATTGCATGGGGACCGAAGGTTATACAAGCAACGGCCATCCAAAAATTATATCAAATACAGCGAATGACTTGTTTAAACATCACAGGAGCCATGAGAACAACACCAACCGCAGCAATGGAACTAATTACTGGTCTGACCCCTCTGGACCTGTACGTCAAGGAGGTTGCGTTAATGGCCATGGTACGATTGCGCACGGCTGGTGTAAGCCCCGAAGTAGGAGTGGGCCAATTGAGGTTAAGCCTATGGCAGGAAGCGCTCACTGCACTACCTCTGCTGCAGGCAGCCAACGATGCAATTGAACCCAGGTTTTTGTTTAACAAACCCTACAAAATACAAATAAAACAGAACACAGAGCCAGATGCTGCAAATGCAGTACGCATATATACAGATGGTTCAAAAATGGAAGAAGGCTCAGGATGTGGAGTTTACTAGAGAACACTAAGCCTGAAGATTAAGTGGGAATAGAAAACAATACCAGCGTGGTTCAAACAGAACGGCTGGTATCTCAATTGCCACAAAAGAACTAACCAGATGAGGAATTTCTGGTAAAAACGTAACCATCTGCACTGATAGTAGACTAGCCCTATTAGCCTTGAACATACAACTTGTTATATTGAGGCTAGTACTAGAGTGCCACCAAGATTTAGCTGACGCCTCGGCAGATAACAATATTATCCAGAGGTGGGTTGAAGGGCACGACAGGAGTAGAGGAAATCGCATTGCCGATTCTTTAACCAGGGAAGCCGCTGGACTGAAAATTCTAGGACCCAGTGACACCTACGGCCTAACGACTTCGACAATTGCGGAACTAGCCAAACGTTACACCTATGCTGAATCCCTTAAGAGATGGTATGAAATCAAAGGATGCAGTCTTGCCAGGATCACCCTGGGCGACCCTGGGAAGCTGGCACCGAAGACATATTTGGCGATGACCAGGAAAAATCTACGTTTAACAGTAGGATTTCTGACTGGCCACTGTCAACTAAGGAAACACCTCCATACTATGGGGCTAGTGGACACACCTCTATGCAGGATGTGTGAACAGAAAGATGAAACTGTCAGGCATGTCTTATACGAGTGTCCGGAGCTATCGTCGATAGGAGAGTGTGGTGAGTCTTGGCCTACACCTGCCGTTATAAAGGAGATGTCTCCTAGTGACCTGTCCACCTTCCTGAGAAGGACAGGATGGACGATGACCTAGGAGGACAACTCCTCGGGAGGATGTACAATGGGTCACATGTGGCCTAAGTGCTGTGAGCCTACACTCACCCTTGATACTCTACAGATACAGATACAGATACAGGATGCAGACGTAACTTTTGGAGCGGCAATGTGTTTTACGTCTTTTTCTCACAGTTCTCGTCAGGTCTGTACTTTGTTGTTTACGGTCAATTATTTTTTATGAAAAGTGAATTACAATCTTATTGTTATATTTATTTAAATAATACTAAAATATGCCCAGATAGACGGAAAAACATCAGCATTTTGGAAGTACTCAAGTATTTTCAGTTAGAAACAGAAGCTGGTAATTATTAATTATATAGTATTTTCGAATTTGGCTGAATACGATCCTGATGATTTTATTTATAAAATTCAAGGTTAGCTATAATATGTCAAAATAGCAAATAAAATAAACGACATACCCAAAACCCGGATATAAGTCACAAACGATGGCGCACACCAAGAAGGCTATACCTAAATGTTTTAATTTTCAAAATATTCGTGGAGTTGGATATAGAAATTATATCCGTCAATAATATAATGAAATCTATGAGCCATGATTTTTCATTATAAATCACTATTACTATCGTGGGTGATTGTAATTTAAAATCAAAACAAACAAAGCAGCCAATCAAGCCTAAAATTGTACAAATATCACCGAAGCAAAATTAGTCATCCATCACTATCACTGTCGGAAATATTGATATCAAACAACTTTGATTGTATAAAAGCAGAATATATTTTCATATTTTTTTATTGAAAATGAACATTCATATCAGAACAATGTGGTTTAATTGTTAG
>CAJUYG010000179.1:294638-318079 GCA_910591675.1 Galerucella calmariensis
TATAATTGAAATTTAATGGGATACGGAGATATTGCAGCATGTTATTAAACTCTGTTTGGCAAAATACATTTTTTTCTTCAACGTACAACAAGCTACAGAGCGTTGATTCACCTACGATTTTCACATAAACGTGTCCATATCTAAGGTAACCAGAAGAGTGAAACTATTTTATCTTCAGCATGAATGATTTGATATAGATTGACAATGACTATTGCTATACCAAAATAATTGAAAGGGTTTTTGATTCATAAAACACTTTATCATTAACAGTAACCATAAAATACCAATTAATTAAAACGATTGTGAGACAGTTAATTTATAAAACATTCGTTTGTCGAGGTAATATATTATCGAACAGCTAATTTCAGACACAACGGAAAGTCGTTTAAATCCACTATTCTAAATTGTACATCAATTACTGTTTGATTGTAGTGCTAGAGATATAGAACTAACTTATTGTAGCGTAAGTTCGTTAATTTTGTGCACCAGAGCGTCGATCGCAAATGAAAACATCCTAAGCGTTTGGTTTACTTCGTTCCGTTGACCGCCCGCCAATAGGGAATTTTCAATTAAATCAAATCGATATAGATCAAACACACTAATTATGTACTTAAAGTTTGTTGAACGTGACATAAAAAGGAAATGATATAGTTATATTGCCAAAAGTTCAAACTAACTAAATACAGTGATATCCATATTAATAAAATACTGATCTGATTGAATTTACTGCTTGAATCCTGCTTACTTTGTGGAATCTACTCATATTTTGATGGGACTGTAACTAATTATTTTACTGTCAAATTAAATCTGAGAATCTGTACCTACGTGAAAAATGTGTGAGTAAACAGAAAAGTTGTACAAAAATTCAGTGCCATGTGCTTCTATGTATATCGGTCTTGGTCTCGAATACACAATGTTTCCCAAAAAGAAATCTCGTAGATTACTATCTGGGGCCATTGAAAAGGACCATTATTTGTAATCCATCGATCTTGAAACATTTTTGTTATAGTCTGTTTCTTATTGTCTGACAGCACGCGAAAAGGTCACAGATGCTAGTCAGGTAGTAAACCATAAGCGTCACCGTTCATCTAAGGAATTTATTTACTATTTAATTTTATACCCAATCTGATATATAAAGGTGATATGAATCTAAATTCGGTTAGTTGAAACAACTTGATAATTTCCAAGAAATATTACAATAGGGTCCTACTAGGGATTGTTCTAATGACTACTTAGAAATTTTGCAGGTAGGTATATACGGTGAAACTTGGTCTCGACCAAATTTGTATAATTTGTTTTGCTCAGAGTCGCTTACGTTCCATAAGTGTTAACTGTGTTGTGAAAAATGTCTTCAAGTTTCACCCCAGTAAAGTGTAAGAGCGTGATTAGCTTACAAACGAAGACTGTAGTGTTAAATGTGCATGATGCTGTTGTACGTCAAATGCCGGCTGCTACTGTTAGAAATATAGTTTCGACATGCTCCAATATAACAGGAGTTAGTGAATCTACTATTTACAGGCTTCTAAGGGAGAGGAAAAATGGAAATATATCTCCACCTAAAAAGTCAACTGGAAGAAAACCACTTGACATTGATGAACATATGCAAAATACAATAAGACGAAAAGTACACGAATTATATTTTAAAAAAGAGATCCCAATCCTCGACATAATTCTAAGAATGGTAAAAGAGGACGAGAATTTGCCTGACATAGAGCGAAAAACTTTGTGGAAGATATTACACAAATTAAATTTTACTTGGGTGAAGCAAAGTCGCAAATCAGTGCTAATCGACAACGAGCAAATAATATGTTGGAGACGACAGTATTTACGAGATATCCGAAAATACAGACAGGAGGGAAGACAAATCTATTATCTAGATGAGACATGGCTCAATGAAGGACATTCAGTGAAAAAAATATGGCAGGACAAAAGTATTAAAACCAGTCGTCAAGCTTTAATAGAAGGTTTATCTACTGTACTGAAAACTCCTATCAAATCCTATCCTATCAAATGGTCTAATTAATTCCAAATAATGCTGTAATCGTTATGGACAATGCCACTTATAATTCGCGATTAACAGAAAATCTTCCATCTACCTCTTGGAGAAAAGCTGATATTAGAAACTGGTTAATCGTAAAAGATATACCATTTGAAGATGATATATTGAAAAAAGAACTTTTAAAGGTTGCTTCAGATCACAAGCTACAATTCAAAAAGTTTTTTATTGATGAAATAGCCAAGAATCGTGGGATAACAGTGCTTCGTTTGCCATACCATTGTGAATTAAATGCGATAGAGTTAATATGGGCCCAAATGAAAGGTTATGTAGCTAGACATAATAAAACATTTAAAATGAAAGATGTTCGTGAACTAATGAAGTACTCATTGACAACAATAACTGAAGAGAACTGGAGAGATGCTGTGAATCATGTAATTAAAGAGGAAGAGAAAATGTGGGTTTTAGATAACCTCATAGAACAAACTATAGAACCGATAGTGATCTCTCTCGACGAGTCTTCGGATGATTCTTGTATGGCCAGCGAAGAGGATGATACTATAAATTGAATTTTATATTACCTATAAATGGTATGTTTACTTTATTTGACACACATTAATTCATTGTCAATAAATTTGAACTATGAAAATTAAACTATATTTTCTTTAATTAATTTAATTTAATAAAAATGAAAATGTAACTTGTTAATAGGCCTGAACGAATGAATTTTATTTCAACTGTAATGTCGACCGAATCTAATTAAATAAGCAGAATAAACTAATATCGTAATCTCCGCCACTGCCGCAACATTTATCGTTTATCTGGCATTGTTCAGTTTTATTACCATATTGTATTTTGAGCTGAAACAGGGATGTATAGATAACCAATATAGACACCTACTTGGTTTGCATTAGAATTTTAGTGTTTACTTGTAAAATTCTTAGGATCACTCTGTAAAAGATAAATTTCTATTTGAATATTTAATGAGGCTACAGTGATGTCAGACATTAAGAAATAGAGTATAATAAATCCCCAACCAAATGGTAATTATGTCATGAAAAACCGTTCGTTCATTTGATACAAGAAATTGTCTATTTGTGATTGGTTTTGTCATGTTAGTAACAGGCCGTTTCTTATCATATAAACCAATCCCTCTTCTGTCAAATAATCATCATAAAAATCTGGATAAATAATTGAATTATTTCTAATTGCACACAATACATAACATTGTGCATTTTTCCTGAAAATCTCTCTACCGTTAAATGGATGAATAGCATTTGTGTCTTTGGAAGACTTAGTAAATTTTACTTCGTCGATACAGATACTTTTTGGACGGGAATTTAGAGAACTGTATTTAGAGTTAACTTGATGATGAAAAATTAAAGATTGGCAACCAGGAAGCAGATTAACACTATTTTTTTTCTGAGTTGGATCCTCTTGTCGGTACCGACTCTCTGCATTTTGTCTATTCGGAGAGGCAAAAGAAGTGAAAACATGCTCTTTTTTATACAGAAGCAACTTATGCCTGTTTTAAGTACTACGGCTATATTACACCTGCGTGGTTAGCACCATTTTTAATAACTTTCAGTGCAGCCTTACTCTGACTTGGTCATCTCTGATTGTCTCATCCCATATCCCTTTGGAGCTGATACTGCAGAAGGTTTCCGATCTAATTGCAAACCAGAATAGTTCGTGTTAAATATCTTGTAGATATACCAGCCCCGTTTGACATTGAAGTGTAATTCAATAACCGTCGGGTCCTATAGCCCTATAGCACTGTTTTTGAAAAATATTTTTCAAAACTATATAAAGTGTTAGAATAATTATTGTTCTGTGATATCTATTAGTAACACGCTGTATTAAATACGACAATATTACAGGAAACAGTAGTAATACTTTTTTCCATTTGAGTACATATTACACAAGAAGTGGGTACTTTAATGGCTGCCAGACTATTCAACATGTACCTATTCTGCTTGTAAGATGCTTGGGGCTTTTCCCATCTCTCGGAGTGTTTGGTTTCTGACCCATGCACTTCTATCCCAGCTCTCTGTTGCTTGAGACTCATTTGTGTAACCGTGAATAGCACTTTTTCCAAGTCTGGTGATGGTATTGGGATCAACTCTGTATTCTGTCTTGAATTTCTTGTAAACGCTTTACTTTTTCATCATTTGATCCTGTGAATTGTCGCAGAACGCTTTACTTTTTCATCATTTGATCCTGTGAATTGTCGCAGAATTTCCGATTTCTAAAAAATGACGGAGGGAAGGAATCTCTACCAAATTTCGTTATGTACGGTACATTGATGCAGAAGATTTGATGATGAATGATTTTCTATTTTCACGCATTTTCTCTCCAATGCTACTATGTGTTAAGACTTCCCAAATTACAAAAATATTTAATATTTCATTATAGTAATCAAACATTCATCCATCTCTTTGAACCATTAAAACGGAATTAACATTAATCCTTTTTCCATTAATAGTACAACCTTCGGTCAAAATGTCTCGGGCTCTAACGAGCAAGTTTGAAACGGATGCTGATAAGTCAGCCATTCAGTCATTAGGTTATATTTGTAAGTGTTTAATCTGAATTTGGGTCTAAACACGAAAATAAATTTCTATGAATATTTGATACTGTAATATCCAAGCAAATAGGTACTTCCATAATTTTAGACTTTCATTTTATTTTTATACAAATACTTTTTTCTTATTGGAAAATGAATTAGAGTGAATAGTATATTGAAGTATTAGTCAAACAAAGATTTTTTTTTCATTTCAAATTAGGATCGAGAAAAATTTTCATCTACTCTTGGTATTACTTCTTTTGAATCCTTTTCTACGACACTATCGACCATAATATCTGTGATACCCTTTTCCTACGTTCTTCCGTCCTAAAAACTTGTTAGAACAATGAGATTCATAAAATTCTTTCCATCTCTGACATTTTGCAAGCATCCCTACACTGAGCATTATTTTAAAAAAGAGGAAGAAGAAGAAGAAAACCGCTTTTGATTTTATTCACAAAAGGTAAACAATAGAGTACACGCATATTTCATATTTTGCTTGGATATTAATTTATAATAGTAAATATGATATCAAAAATTACTAATAATAGGAAATATACCAGTTTCCATTGGAAATTACTCCCAAATTTTAAAATAAAATTCAAATTTCAATGCACTTTCCAACCACAACCCGAGGGTTTCCGAACGTTACCGATGATACGTGTGATGTCATATCTCTTGTGTTTACTTATGTCAATATGGCCGGTATTGCATTAGGTTATGTGTAGTTGTGTGTTTATATTGTATTTTAATCAATTATTAATTGCTTCATCGACGTAAAAATAACTATTATATGTTTGTTTGAGACGATTACGTGTTTGTGTGTGCTTTTTTTATTTCTAAAAGTCAACGTTAAGTGGAAAGTGGACATAAATATTCGATATTTCCGAGGATATTTTAAAACTTTTGGAAGAATATATTTTATTTACTTGTTCAGTTTTCAGTGACGATTCTTTCACATTTTGTGAGTAAAGATATGGCTAGCGAAGGTTTTGTAAAAGCACAAACTGATAACTTGCCCAAAGTAGACTCATTTATGCTGCTTGAATTTATGAAGTCAAACAGCTGCTTTAATGCAGATGAAATAAGAGGAGTTAAAGCATTATCGTAAGTACGATTCAAACTATGTTTTATTTATATAATATACCAACCTTATTTAGATGTGTAAGAAAATAATGTTTTTATGGTTGATTCCTAGACATATAGGTATATAACCTCAAACTATTTAAGAATAAAAATTACCAGCATAGTTCAGGTACTTACATTAAAATGGTCTTCACAAACAAAAGTAACGCCCTTCTCTTAAGTGTATTTTTGCTTGCGCAACCAGGTAAAGTAACAAATATTTTGCCTGGAGTTTTAATAGACGTTGATTTACACACTGGAACAATGCAATACTTGGAACACAATTTTTTTTTCGGCTTTATCCATTTTGAAAGCTTTCAGAAACAAATAAGGTCACAAGAACTCAGAGCGTGATACACGAATAAGAACGTGAACAAATGACGTCACCCCATGTGGCAGCCATCTTTATGACGTAAAGCGCGTTTTGGCGGACTTTCAAATTTTATGATTTTTAAAGTCGTTTTAAAAGTAAAGTTTATATATTTTTGAAAAAATAGGCATGCAAGGTGTTGAGAGACCTGATAAAGCGTCAATTCCCACTAATAGCAAAATTTATGCTTGTACCCTATTCTTACTTTATAATGCGGCATACTCCCAATAGCGCTATTCGTTTGAGGTTAGATACTAGCCCATAGAACTAACCTCCGTTGTATGTAGGGATTGCAAATTTACCGGTAGTTCGGTAAATTATTTAAAAACTTACCGATTTACCGGTATTTACCGGCTTTTTTTTTCGACATAAAGAAACAAAGAAATAAGCCACAAAATGGATAACCAAACTTTAATTATTATTAAGTAATAACAACAGAAAAGTAAAACTCTAGGTAAGCTTAAAAAAATAATGTACCTAACTTGAAAACTTTAGTGAAAGCCCCTAAAACATTCGACATAGTAGTTTAAATGAAAAATATCTATCGTTTCTTATTTTTCCAACGACTTTTTCGATTTCTTTTGTTTAATAAAAAAGGCCCTGAGAAAACACAGCTTATCAATACTATTATCAGTTAGCCGCGATCTTATCTTAGTACAAATTGTTCCTGCCGCAGAAAAGGGTCTTTCGGACTCCACACTAGTAGGCCGAGTTGTCATGAATGCTGCGAAAGCCATTTTCAAGTATTTTCCCCTAATTCCCTCCTTTCGAAAATATTGCATTTCTGTTTGCAAACATTTATGAACACTGGTAGAAGTAACCTGCTGTCTTCTAAGGGACCATCTATAAAGTACGTCACACGAATTTTAGGACTTTTGAACCCCTCCCCGCGTCCTTGTTACAGGTTATCACATTTTTATAATACATTTTTCAAATTTATGCAAGTATTTAAAAATAATCAAGAGAAAACAGCTGTTTTCATTTTCACTTATTTTTATTACATAATAATCTAATAAAATGCTAAATTATTACTAAATATAGATCAAGTGCGTAAATTTTTTAAGTTTTCAATTCACATCCAAACTTTGCGTTTTAGTATTTCAAATTTTAACATGTGACGTCACAAAACTATTGGCCCCCTCATGCCCCTTGTCACACGATGTCACACTTTGGTGATACCCTCCCTCCCCACTAACGTGTGACGTACTTTAAGGATGGCCCCTAATTGGAATAGTACTGTTTACATCAATTTTCTTACTTGTCGCTAGTTGAAGTTTTTCTTTTATCGACAATGCAGAATTATCCGATTTTGGAGTTGATGGGACCGAAACCCGACTGAGGGGGATGTTATCTTCATCCTCATCAGAGGACTCATCGAGGTCAATGCTATTTGTATTTTCTGATGACTCTTCTAGAAACTCTTACAGAAACAACGGATTCGCGCTGTTGTCAGCTTGGCATTTTTTATCGAAATTACCGGTAAAAGATTTCGATTTCTTCATCGGTGATTTAAAGAACTTTTAAGGCGGTAAATCGGTAAAGCACTAGTGAAATCCCTAGTTGTATGTTGTATTCGACATAGTTTTAAAACCAGCAAATCACAATTTTCCGTACACTCCTCCCTCTTTCGTCATTTCATAGACGGGTCAATGCCGTGTCTTTGACCGGAAAGTTCAGTGGAGATACAAAAATATCTAAAGTTCTTTTTCCTTATGAAAATTTATTTCAGCATTTCATTCCAGCACTTGAATGCCTTCCAGAATAACTTCTGCCCGCTTCACTCTTAGTCTATTTTGAGCTTATCATTGTTTGAGTCGTATACGTCCAAGGGCGTTATCAGTGTTCATCAAAAGTCGTAAAATATGTTGTCCATTAATTAAACTGATAACTACATATAAATTTCGTATCACCAGCTTTTTTCACTTATTAAGTGGATAATAAAAAATAAGTTGGCACCCAAACAATCTTTGTCGTTTCTGACCGTTGACGAGAGTCTTAAACAACAATCTGATAAATGTGAAGATGCAGATCCTGAGGCAGTTTAAATGAATGCCGCCTCTTTTTATCGTTACAATCCTTTACCTTTCGATAGACTCTGATCACATTACAAATTGACACAAAACGCTGAATTTTTTTGGTGTTGACATCAACTACGAAGGGGAAGTATCCATTACAAGAAAAAGAAAGACTTTTTGACTACCCTGTATTAATTTATTCCCTATTACGATTGAACAGAAACGGTGAGGATAGGGAAACGTAAGTCGAAGTTGAAAAATTGCACCGAACACAAGTACAAACCACTTCACACTTTTCACTTTACACTATTAACGAGCATTTAGATAACCGAAAGTAATCGTCTTCAGTAACCGAAGGTATAGTTTAACTTGGCTCGAGCTACTTATCTCTAAAGTGCTGTAGTAGGTCGTGACTGTGTAAGTAAGAATCATATGAAATATGTTGGATCGATTATAAACTATTGTTATAGTTCTGACGCAAGGACTCCATACAAATGACGCACATTTAAGTTGGAGTCAAACAATGCTGTACTACATTATTTATGGAGTGTTGAAGCTAAATCCATTGTGGCTACGAATAATAAAACCTTGAAGTTTAAGAGAACTAAGTACGTGACGCTTTAAATGTGTTTATTAAAACTCAGATGTTTATCATATGTAATTTCCCAGTCAATAGTAATAGATGTCATTTCAAGAATTTTACCGGATGTAATCGGATTAGACCTTTATGTGAAGGATATTACATTAAATTTAGATATGTAGGTAAATCAGTTGTATATTATTATACTTCTTCAACAGAAATATTCCAGGATCTTTATGAGTATCTAGATTTCTTACATACCATGGAGCTTTAGCCATAAATCTTCTTTAACAGAAATATTCCAGGATCTTTATGAGTATCAAGATTTCTTACATAACACTAAGCTTTAGCCGTGGCACGTAATAATTAATTCTGGAAAGTTTAATCTTTAGATTGCTGTCTTTTGGAAACCCCCAAAATTGTATTGTATTGATTAGTTTGGCACCACCAGTGGCTTTTTGTGCTCTTGGTTTTACGGTTTCTGTGAAAAGCCCAGTCTTTTCACTAGGTCCTTCATGGAGAAATCTTCACTTGGTCGCTTTAGTCCTGGATGTCCATGTCTCTTTTTGTTACCGAAACGAGGTTCAAGTATTTACTCTTTGTATTGTCCCTAAGTATGTTTCCAAATCTTCTAAATATTGTTGTACATTTGTTGATGGAAGCATATATTATGCCGAAAAAGTTACTCTTAGAAATTTGCAGATACAGGAGCGATATTAAACGAGGTATTTATGCTATCTTTTACATAAACAACTACATTATCACATCTATTAAATAATTCCTCATTATAGTACCTATACAAGAAGCATCTGAAATGGAAGTAGATAACATGGGTAGTGATACAAACATTCATTTCAAGTGCATTGGGAGAGCATTAATGAGCACACAAGGCTATCTTGTGGATACCATTGTTGGTTATGTTTTAGATCATGTAGGTATGTTTAATTATAACAATGTACCTATGGTTTCCATTTTATAAATGTATGGTATCTATTTTAAAAATGTATAGTTTTCTTTTTAATAGATCAAAATATTCATCAGCAGTTTTTTATTCCTATCCTGCTTTCCTTCTAAACAGTTTTATGCATAAATAGAGACCATTAATTTTTATTAGATTTAAACATGTTTGTCATGAAAATACTGTAATTTTAATCCGTTTCCAGACTAACCATCGACCAATTCGATCGACTAGTCCACACATACAAAACGGAAGTCAACTTTGTTGTTCGACATAGTCTGGAAAAGGCTTAGACAAATATTTGTGAAAAATATATTTTCCTAAGTCACCTAATTATTTAGAGAACCGTGTGGAAGTTACCCATACTGCTTAATACACTTTTAAAATATTTCTAAATATTTAAAAACATTTCAAAAGCTCAGTGTATTGAATAGTGCATGTAGGTAACTTTCATAAACAAAAAACAGTACCATAAATAATTCGGTTTTTTGGGGAAATATATTTTTTCACTACAAGGCAATATAATGTTTATGGAAATTATGGATGGGTTATGATGAATATGTTGAATTTTAGTAAAAATTGATAGACATCCTGAAGAATGAACATTTGTTTATGTTAAAAATATGATTTGCTGGGAAGATACATTTTTTACGAATAAAAAACATATCGTTAACCCAGACAATATACTTTTTTTATGGTAAAGAAATATATTTCACCGATACAATACATTTTTTTATGATACAGAAATGTCATTCTGCCATAAAGTAATTTTTTTATAATAAAACAATATAGTTAGCTTGCAAAATTAAGTATTTGTTATTGGAAAACTACTTTATTTAATTTGAATGTTTTCAAATATTAATATAACTATTTTGTCATTATACCTGAATAAATGTTATTTGAGACAAATATGATACATTTTTACAAAAGAATAAATGTAATTTTCGATTTTCGATAGATAACTCATTTTATTGATGACAATGAATATGTTTTCATTCATCAACAATATTACTTTCCGAACTTGAAACAAATCCTTTCCAAACGACAAATTAAATATTAGTTAGGCCATATGAAAAATCATATTTATTTGACATAATAAGATTTTGATTGTCACAAATACATCTTTTTCTCGGTGTACACAGAAAAATTAGGAATTTAAAATTGTTCCCCTTCTAATACTTCTCCAGTTTCAGATAAAACGATAATATCTAACCTTTTCCCGGTCATCTCCATATAAACATGAGACTCCTTATATTGACGATACCTAACGAGTGTTTATCTTTGTCTGCCCTCTCCCGAATATACTCTCCAAAATCTTCGTATATTTTTGTGACAATTTCGGCATTATCTAAAACACTTAAATATTCTTTCACAATACAAATTCTATAATTTTAAAACCCCCTAAAAGATTTTATAATAATTTTTTGAATAGATGAGTCTTTCACTTGATGAATATCCATACTAAACGATAAGTAAAAAGATACTAAAACATACTCTAGAACAAGTATTTCCTTCTGATAAAACCAGAAATATTCAATTTAAAAGCTTAACATGCTTACCATCCATAAAAATCAAATTATTCTTAGAAACTTTAGACTCGAATATTTGCTTTAAAACCGATAACAATTTATCCAAATTCATTAGAAACAACAAATCTAAATCTTCAAAATTAAACAAAACAGGAGTTTATAAATTAAAATGTGGTTATCACAGCTGTGATAAATTAATAAAGGAATTTTGAAAATAGAATTTCAAAACACAAATTATGACAATCAAAAATTAGATTCCAACTACTCAAATCATTTATTGGCAAACCAACACACTTTTAATTCAAATTTTGAAATTTTGCATATAGAATCTAAATCCCTTAAATTAAATATTTTAGTGGGAGTCGGACAGTTCGACCACGGGCCAGGTACTTGTTTTAAGTACCTACACCGATCAGTTGGGCCTCGACGACCGCTCTTCGATCGGATATTTCTGCTTCAAAATATTTATAAAATTAAACAAACTTAGGTGAGAACTATGAAAATTAGAATTAAAATGAGAATGAAATGATTCACACGCGTTTGTGGTCCTGTACATACTATCTGTAGTACAAGCCTACTTCCTACTTCATGAGGGTCTAAAAATGGAAGTCGATTGGCACAAATGGAATCTACAGTCTATAATTTTTATATTCGGCCACATTATTGAACAAGCGTTATGAATTGCCTGTTCAAAATCAACAATGACTGTTGAAAGTTTAAATATAAGATCCAAAGCTTTGCATATTCATTTAACAGTTGAAATAATTTTAAATAACTTGAGCTGTTCTTGTTTGGTAATAAGCAAAACGCAACAGGTATATAATAGCCATTTTTAAAAGCATGAACAGTAAATAATTGAAGAATTCCATTGAATCGATTAGAAAATAAAATTTTATCCTGGTCGAAATGAAGGGTAGGCTTAACTTGACCTTTTTCAAGGAAGGATTAATGCAGGTGCTTCTGTTCCAACTGACCGGTCTCTCCTTTAGAAGCTCTTGAGATAAAAGAAAAACAAATATTCAGATAATCTTCTTAACGACCAAATAGATATTATCAATTCTCTCCCTTATTAAGTCTTTTCACCTAGGAAGGTTCCGATAATATTGTTGTGAATGAATTTGCAGGCGGGGTTGGTAAATTGAGCACAGCGGTCAGTTTGTAGCCAGGTATACCCAAAATGTTCCTTTTTCACAGGTAAATTGAGCATTATCCCCTAATGACTTTACGAAAACAATTTGAGGCGTAGGTACACAGATCAGTTTAGTTTTTGCATTTACACTTCGATGAACGGGTTTGGGCCAGGGTTTTTTTTTTTTTTTAGTTTTTTATTTCTTATTTTCTGATATTCTTATGGACTAAGGATACAATTTGACCGCTGTGCGTAATTTACCTATAAAGAGACTTAATCCCCTGGCTGCAAATACCTGACGAACCCTTCCCAAATTTGGGAAACTTCTTGACCAGTGTGCGCATTTTACCTACGCCCTTTGCAGGCTGCAGGTAAACTTGTTCAATACTTTAATCAATCCCATATTCAGACACTTTCTTATTTCTTATGTAAATAGATTATAATACTTTTGTCAATATCCGTAAAATTCCCCTATTAATGCAGTGTATAAATTAAAAGTTAGCTCTTCATCTTCTCCAGTGCCCTTGACAATTTTTTTTCACTATAAATTTGTTTGGTTTCTAGATTTTTAAACTTCCTAAAACTACTTCTGTGCTTGTTATTTTGAATTTTTACAATCCTATAGCATAGTAGAATGTCAGTATCAACTAAAGTTAACGACCTATTATTATTTACAATCTTTATAACACTTCTCTTTTATTTTTCTTTCTTTTTCAGGAATAAGACTGAAATAAATTCACCAGTGACGTGACAAACTGACAACCAATAACTTATCTAACAATAGCCTGTTGAGAGCTTTTGAAAGAACATACATCACTTAGACCAGAAGCTCTTTATAAATATTTTATTTTCATGAATGGCGAACACCCTTGAATGGAACCACGTTGAAGGAAAGACATGGTTTTGTTTAAGTGGTTGTATGTATATCTCGGTTAACTTAACCAAAAGTTTATTAATGTTTTATGGTTTAAAGAATTTTGTGGCAGAGGGACTTAATACGCGCACTGTAGTTACATATTATACAACGTTTTCAAAATAAAGTATTAAGGAACTCTCTCCGAGTTGTCTGAGAGCCTAGTCCCATACTGAAGATTGAAATCACAATTGATGAGATTGTAATGAATAGGAAATCCTTATTGTTTAGTATGGAGATTGATTGGACGAGGAGGTCTAGTAAATTGGCGTACAAGATCGCCCTATTTAAATACATGTTTTTGGAGCTACTTAAAATCATTAGTTCATACTTCAAATGATCGCCATGTAGAGCGAATATTATGAAATTTGATACTATAGATACTTGTTTTGTTATTAATCTCCATTTCTTCAGAACAAAAATCATATTTATAAATATATAATCATAATTAGAGTTCATATGATATGGTTGAAATAATACCCTTCTTGGTGTGCGTCATCGATTGTGTCCGGGTTTTCGGCATGTCGTTTTATTTTTTTTGCTATTTTGACATAAAGTTAACCTTAAATTTGATAAATAAAATCATCAGGATCGTATTCAGCCAAATTAGAAAAGGCTATGCAATTAATAATCACCAACTTGAAAACTTTCAAAATACTGATGTTTTTCCGTGTATCCATGCATATTTTTGTATTATTTAAATAAATAAATCAATAAGATTAATATTCACTTTTCATAAATAATAATTGACCGTAAACAACAAAGTACAGACCTGTACGATAAGACACATTGCCGCTACGAAAGTAACGCCTTCGTAGTATTTTAAATTCTCGATTGATAGGTTGAGCTTGCGCGTAATCGTAAGCGCGACCTATCAATCGAGAGAAATTACACCATTAAAAATAGGATGCAGACGTACCTTTCGTATTGACAATGTGTCTAACGTCTTTTTCCAATGTCCCACAGTTCTCGTCAGGTCTGTACTTTGTTGTTTACGAACAATTATTATTTATGAAAATTGAATATTAATCTAATTGTTATATTCATTCAAATAATGCAAAAGTATGCCCAGTAGCACGGAAAAACATTAGCATCTTGAAAGTTCTCAAGTATTTACAGCTCGAAAAAGGAGCTGATAATTATTAATTTCATAGCCTTTTCGAATTTGGCTGGATGCGATCCTGATGATTTTATTTATTAAATTTAATGTAAGGTATATGTCAAAATAGAAAATAAAATAAACGACATACCCAAAACCCGGATATACGTCACTAACGATGTCGCACACGAAGGAGGGTAGGTAATATATGAAGTATACTTTTAGGTAGAGTTTGTTCAGCCATCCTTTGCCGTTACGTCATACATTGTCCATCTTGATCTCTCATTCAGGAAATGGGTGAGACGGAATAATGACGTCATCAACGTATTTCTTAACAAATGTCGACGTTAATTTTATTTGTTACTTTTGACAGCTCAGTTGTCATATTTTGTAAATAAGTCTTAACATATGTCACTGATTATAATTTTGAGGTTAAGTGTAAAATAACATTTAAAAACCAGGAGGAGTAATTTGAAAAACCTTACTTACACCACTAAAAGTTACCAGATTAGTTACTAAAGGGTGTGTTCCGAAAACGTAGTCAACAGTCGTGTTCCAAATATATTAAATATGCCTTGATAGCAAAGACATTAGTCATAAGTCGATTTCTCCTCTGATCTGTAGTATATTTTTCAGATGTACCTACGCATTAAACAAAATGTAAGACTTTTTCCAGTTTCGTTTCTTATTCAAACATAAGAAGATTCAGATTCACATCGACAACAAACCAATTATGGTCATTGTTGATGGTGGAGAATTATAGATAGTCAAGTTACTTTAATTATATTTATCACAATTAAATTGAAAAGAATATGACAATTGATAATATGTTCTGGCAATAACAATACTACAAAATTAATAGCATTGTAGAGCAATATGCAGTATTAATTTAAACATTCCCAACAGTTATCTTTATGTTGCCGGATTAAGTGTAATAAACCACTTTTCAAATACTTCTGAGATATCTTCTTCCTTCTTTTCAACTTCAAAAACCAATAATGTATTTTCTAACAAACCCATTCTTTTCTATATTGTTCTATATCTTCCATGGCATGTTCCTCCGATGAACTTTGACGATTTCTTCCCAAATATGTATATAACAAATAAATGTACCTACATTTGACTCGTCAAAAGGTGACACAGATAAATTTAATTTGTTTCAAGAAAGTCTGAACGTTTCTTTGAAGCTTGCAAAATTTTGTCCTGCTCAGATAACATTTTTGTTCTTCGAACGACATTTTTTATTCACTCATCACAATTTTTCAAAAATCCTGGTATTCCACCAATATTTTCTGCACTATATAATGTTCCTCTACTTCAGTATTCCCTTAATACTCGATAAACCGACTATACTACTTAAAAAAAATGTAAAGTAATAATGTACCCACTGCTTGAGAATATTTTTGGTTTTTCATCCAATATTTATTTATTTATCTGTCAAAACTATCAAAAATGAAAACTATCAGCTTATGTCAATATTAAAAAGTGTTGTGTGAAGCAGGGCTGAATCTGACCAATAAGAGGTCTACAGAATTGCCAACTTAAATTCAAATCACTCCTCCTGGTTTTTAAATGAGGTATAATATAAGACAAACGTAAAACAGCAGAATACGTCACCGATTATGACGTAACGGCAAGGGATGGCTGAACAAACTCTATATTTCATTCACATTACCCGTCATGGTTAGGCGATAATCCCATTTCATTGAGTTTAACCGTGGCGTCATTTCCGTTTGGGTACACCTCCCCTACCTGCCTTTGGGTTTACCAGCTCCATAATAGGTGAAGGTGGTTAAAGTTGAACTTGTAGAGCATAAAATACTGAAGTATTTTATGTCATAGAGAAAGTGAGTGTTCTATTGCTGAACTTGAAGATTTGCTCACAAAATAATATAGATAGAGAAATAATATGGAAGCATTCAAATTAGAAATTAATGGAGTGGATGTTGAAGTATACACAGGAAAATGTACAAATATTACGAAATGGTAAAGATTAGGAGAGTGAAGTATTTTTTAGCAAAACAGGGGTCAGATCATCTATTAAGAACATGGTTGCACACAACTTAATTTTTTCATATTTAATTTTCATAGACATGAACAATAATAATTAGGATTACAAACAACAAATCATTTTTCTCTCGGATTAAAAATAAATGTTAGGTTATATTTACATCACAGAGGGTAAACCACGAGTAAACGTGAAGTGAAAGAAATAGGATTTCAAAAATGGTTAATGTTGACGTCAATATGACGTAGTTGCCTCCCACCACCTTCACCGAGATACTCTAACCGGGTTTAACGGGGAATGTGAATGGAATATGATTAATGTCTTACATATTATTTCACCAATATATTTCACCTAATAGATCTGAAAACTACGAATCAAAAAAAATAAAAAATCCTTCCACTATTAGAAAACCCTAGAATATATTTCTCCACCTCACAAACAAAATGATTGGAATTGTGTTTAGAGCTTTTAATCAAGTTTAAATTTTTGAAACGATCTATCGCGACGCTCAACGAAAGCTTCACCTAGTTTCCGAACGCGAATTCGACATACGACAAGGAAGTCTTCAAAGCAGGTCGAAAGCTCGGAAACTGCCTCATACGTCCTTGATAAATGCGGATGGTGGTGTTTATGTATAAAACGCGAGAAAGGCCCGTTTTCCCATTATATCGCAACATATATCGTAGTGATAGTGTGGATCGAGCAGGACAATCGTTTTAAAAATTGTTTCCGGTGAGTTTTTATACTTTAAAATACAAATTTATGAATAAAACTTGAAATAAAATAATATATATTGAATATATGCGGTAGTTATCATTCATAAAAATACCACGAAATAAATATTACTGCAACTTTTCAGCTGCAGTTAAGAAATATGTTATGAGAAATCAAAATATTTTAAATAAAGTAGATTTTATTCCGGAAATTAGTATTGATGAAAACAAATATTTCATAAAGTTTTTAACGTTTTAATATGCGTTATTTTTCTTCGCCTTTCTTGAAATCCAAAATAACCGTAGAGCTAAATGAGTCTCTACAGGGTGATTGATTAGTTTGATGACGCTCAATAGTTCTATTTTCATAAAAAAAAAAACAAAAAAAAACATGTGTGCTTGTATTAAACCACTATGAAAGTAGAACTTTGCTTCGGATTGTAGGCAATTAACTGAAAATTTCCGGGAAATTCAAATCATTTTTCATTTCGAGATTAAATACTTCTCTCCAGTATTCAGTAATGGGACAGATTCCTCTCTTGTCTACTACTGAAAACCGCAACGCTCGTAGTCCTACGTGGTTTATATATTTATCTCATTTTTCATATCAAGATTAAATACTCATCTCAATTATTCAGACAGTGGAGCTGATTCCTTCCTTGCCTACTATTGTTAAGATTAAAAACGCGATTGTAATACCCTGAGTAAAATAATTATCCAAAAATGTTCAGTTAATGACTTACAATAAAAAAAAGTTTTACTTGCATCGTGGTTTTATAATAGGTACCACACAATGTTTTTGATTGGTTTTTTCCTCGTTGATCGGTTTTATTTGACCCACTCGCTGTATCGCTGTCCATCACAATCAAGTGAACAACATTTACATCAATACACTGATCTAAACTAACCTAACTGCGGAGCACTCGCACGAATGAGTAAAATAGTAGTTTGTACAACCAGTGCGAAGAGCGTCACTGTTCCCACGATCGCAGAAGTTTGTGGCACGAGCCGAGTGTCGCGAATCTAGCGAGTGGGAAAAGTGATTTGCGTACAAGTTGTACACAATATTTTTTCTACAACCACATTTATTAATGAAAGAAATACAGTAATTTATATAGTTATTTCATTGAAACAAAAAGAGCTTAAAATATGAAAATAAATAAAAACATCAGTTGAATGTATAATTGATTGTAAAATTTGAGCCTCAGGGAACAAATTTTCGGTTACAGTTCGAGCCTTTTCGATAATATCTGGACGAGTATTTTCAATGTCCGAATTGGATAACTAAAAAGATAAATTATTTTGATCTTGGTTCATAATTACTAGAATAATGCTTAATAGGTTAATTTTTTTATAATTAATAAATTAAAATAATTAATAAAATAAATCGTTTACTTACTTTTGGTTTAAATTTGAAAATTGTACACTAATAAGAAATTCACTATCAGGTTGAATTGTCAAAAAAAGTTTACAGGTCATAGGTAGCTTTGTTTGACATTTCGGTGCGGAAAAGTGCCATAGCGTGTACTTTTCGCATTACTTTTCCAACGGTTATCAAAAGAATTAAGAAAAGGCCTGCTTTGCGTATAAAAGTTTGTGTAGAAAAGCGTATTTTGCATGATGGTTGTAGGAAAATATGATTACTACACGGTCATCTGATGCGAGCCATGGGAGCCACCATATTGGCCTTGGCCACGGTCAGCTGTAACGCGACATGCGATGATAGATGCACGAAGAAGTTTGAGAGATGTAAAAAAAGTTTAACTTCAGTTATTCTTTATAATTTTAGATAGCTCTAAGCTTCATATTTAAAAATTAGTTATTGTGTTCCATCAATGGGTACCAGATCAAAGTTTTGTTTTTCGAATAAAACACCCTATATTTTACTTTAAAACGGAAATCCATTCCACTTCCAAATTATAATAATATGGGATTGTGATTTATTACAAAGGGAATTTGTATCAATTTATTACCAAAAGTAACGCGTTGTTAGGGTTCCACTGCTTTTAAAGAAACTCGTTACTGAAAAACCAACGCGTTACTGTAAACGAAGAGTAACGAAGTTACAATAACGCGTTACTTCCGGAAAGTAACGCATAATTCGGTACTTTTCGAAAATTGAATATGTGACGCGTTGCTTAGAAGCAAAAATAACGATAAAGTCACTGATTTAAACTATAAAATTGGCAATATTTAATCCAATATCCAATAAACCAATAATTACTTGTTATCGGTACGATCCTAGATTTGAACAAAGATCCGTTTTTTAACAAAAATCCGCATGAGGCCCTCAATACTGGACTCTTACTTCTGGGGATATCTTTAAGAAATTGTTTATGATAAGCTCAATTCAACACCACGAATACTAAGACAAAAATAAGAGTATTTCTCCCAAACTATTAACCCAATTTTTCTAGAGAGCAATTGTTAGTTTGAAGATTCTCACTGCATCCTAACTTCAAGAAAATAGTAACCGTTCAGTACAATTTTTGGAACTTTAGTTCTTTACGTCAGGTTATGTTTGAGCCACCGGGGGTCGCGACGCAAAAGATTTGACCGTTACGTTACGTTATGTTACGTTGCTTCGTTATGTGCCTTGCTTGCGTGGGTGTGCTCTCTCCTGAGTCTCTCTCTCGTTTACGAAGCAGCGATTCATATGCTTCGGCCAGGAATCTAACCCGGGCCGCACGCGTGGAAGGCGAGCATTCTACCACTGAACCACCGATGCTATATTAAAATTCTATGCAAATCTGTTATTAACAGTGTTTGTGATCTACTTGAATTTGTTCGGATAAATTTTAACTATTATTTTCATAATTTTTTCGCACGATTGATCTTTTTTGTTTATTTACAGCATCGGTTGTCAGGACGGTAGGTTGTGTTTGCTGGTTTTTAAGTTTAACACGTCGGTAAGTGATTACTTACCGTTCAGACGTCGAAAAGTAATAAATAAAACAATTTCACCAAAATGCAAAATATATTTTAAACTGATCGAGAAGTATAAATGTCACTATTGACATTTTGTTCATTTCGAAGAAATTTAAATTATTTTATTCGGAATTTATTTCAATACGATCGCGCAAAAAATGGTATAAGCATCTCGAACGTTAAAAGTAATTACAACGTTTGCATGTAGATTGCTCTCGTAAAATTGGACAAAATGATTTGAGGATTAAGGGGTCTAGCACATTTACTTTTCGAAATACAGGGTGTTGAAATTTTGAAAGCTTGAATGTTTTAATTCGATAACTTTAAAATGGATGGATAAATTGATTTGACATTTGGCAGGTTGTTTTTAAATGTAAAAGGGCATATTTTGATAGAAATAGTAGTTTGTGCAACAAGTGTGGATATGATGGCCATATCGCACGAGGACGAAGTTTGAGCACGACGCCGTAGGCGGAGTGCTCAATCGTTCTTGTGCTATATGGACAATCCACACGAGTCGAACAGCATATTTTTTCTACGTCCCACTTCAGAAAAAAATCTAGAAAATAAAAATTTCTATAAACTGTAATATAACTTCTAATTGAAAATTTAACAATTCAATTTCATGTTTCCACTAATTTTTTTGTGGTAAACGTACAGTTCTTGAATGTCCAATTTGTATAATGCTACGGTTTCCCTTTTTAAATATACGATGTTGTTATGTTATAAGTAGAGGTTGCCAGTCGGACTCCCTTATGAAAGGTACCGTACCATTATCTATAATAATGAATATTCTGCTAAATATTTCAAACGTCTACCTATTGTCGTTATTAATATCAAGCAGAATAATTATTTAAAAATAAAATTAACAATAAAAAAAACTTATTCACGGGGAATCGAACCCGGGTCTATCGCGTGAGAGTCTGGTTTGCTAACTACTCGATCACTGAGGAATATGCAAATTGTTTATCCATAACGTTAGATGTATTACATAATTTTTGCTTAAAAGGAAATAGAGTTCCTACCGTGTGTCCCGCGACACGTTCTACCTTTTACTCTTTAATTATTCTTTTAACTACTGCCACATGTACTGTATATTTTGAGCTGTTTTCCCACTGAACAAATGTTTGTGCTTGAAGCGCTGTGCTTGGAACACGAGCGCTTCGAGCACAACGTTGGATCTGGAAGAATACATAAACTGAACAGGAGACTAGGGATCAGATGAGGTTTCACCTAGAGCGGACATTTATCTTTACGTCTTTCTATGTAATAAATAAATGTATTACAAACTCTTTTATCGTTTGTCCTTACAAATTTTAACATACTCATTTCCATATCTGGAAGTGTAAATCTTCTTGCAAAAAATAAAATTCGCTTGAACAGAATGTAACTCTACTCTTCAAACGTCAAGCACTTTTAAAACTATATTATAGCTCCGTACTTTAAACTCGGTGCTGCATTATTTACATCTACGACCCGTATTAACTTCTAGATGTACAAAAAAAAGTTTTTGATCCTTTGCGTATTAAATAAAATTGAATTTTATATTTTGTTCAGCTTTGTTGGTTGCGTTTTTATCAACTCCGCATTATTCCATACATAATGACGTCTTCACGTTATTGTTCAGATAATCGATATTTTTTTAAACAGAGCTTCGAAATAATATTGTTGGAAGAAAATTAAATGATCTTGCACGATTCTAATAAAAGCCCTGACACGGAAAGTTTCTAAACATATTTTCTAACGAATTATAGACACAGACTTTCATATATTGTGTGTTACATGCCGCAAAACATCAAATATGGATCAGTATTTTCCAATTCCGAACCTCTCGCAGCATTATCTACTTAAGAGATAAAATAAAAATATCGAGTATTCATTGCAGAAGCTTAGGGACTAATATCGAACAAGCTGCTGCTCCTCCATTAGGTGATTGAGTCAATGGCCTACCATTAAAAGATAGTTTAAGAATATAGTTGAATAAGTATTTGAAAAAATAAAATATACCTACTATACATATAGTATAGTATTCCCTTAAATAAAATTTATCTAAAACGTTTCAAGACTCCCCGTGTAAACGTTATTGCGCATCAAGTACTCGGCCAAAATCAAAATTGGAAAGCGGACTGGAGCCCACCATTGACCCCAAGGCGTTAAACGGGGACGGAACTTGCTGAGCGCTGACGATCTTCGCGGAATGAGAGAAACACGCCCGAAGTTTACATGTGCTGGGTCAAGAGCCCGGGGGCTAACATCGACAATAAATCGGCTTACGTCCGCTGATTATTACACGCTTAGAAAAGATATTAATTAGTAGAGGAGTTGAAAGGCCGTGCTATATTTTGATTTAAAGGAGAGAATTTTAAGCAAAATAATGAGAATAATGAGCTGTGTTGTTGATTTTGGATGATTGTTTTTCGCGAGCTTGTGCTTTAATTATTTGGTGTTATGTTATTCTAAGCCTTTTATCATGTCTGTTGAGCAAATGGTTCAAAATTTAATAACTAAAAGTGAACTAAATTTTGGAAAACTATTAAAACTAAAGGAAAGTGGTCTTCCTTCTTCAGATTTAATGGTTAAATAAATTAGCAGGGACAAGAACAAAGGAAACTCATTTTTTCAATAGTTATAAACAAAAACTAATAATTTCAGATTATAAAAAATCACTCCGAATATAAAGTTATCTGCTACTTTAAAATAAAATAGCTTTTCCACTACTAGCTGTGAAGTTGACAATTATTGCTTCTTCTAGCCAACTGAGAAGTTGAATTTCTCTATTAGTGGTTAGTAATGTTATCTATTATTAACCTAGGTCAACGATGGACAAATTCAAGTGAAATTTCAGGGATAGTAGTTCAACAAAAACTTATGCACATAATTTTGTATACCCAGGAGATTGTCTTTAACATATTTGCTGCTTGAAATTACCCACCAAGATAACATTATTTGAATAAAAATGCCATTAGTTCAAAATGTACTTTTTGAAACAAACTATAGTCAACTATACCTACAGCAATACTGTCATTTGTCATTTGCGGATTGTGCACCCTCGTATGATTTGTTTGCGTAGTACAGTCATACGGTTCTGCATGTTCATATAATGTTGTTTGTGGGTATGATTTTCAATATTATTTTTTATATAATACATAAAACATGAATTCAAATAGGTACAGTAATGAGTTTTATACATGAGTTCATAATTCTAATATGAGGAAAATTAGCCTGCGCATATTTAACAAACGTGTTTGCATTCAATTCCACATTTATCATTTCAGTCCTATTTTAACCAAAATCAACATCGTATTTGTTCATTTAGGAATTAATAATTCACTCAATAACTACCTCATTTTTATTCATTTTTTATTTTGCATAAAATATTGTCTCCTTTACATACTAGATAAGGAGAACGAACACGGGAAAATTTATACAATCTGCCCTCAAAATCATCCTTTCAAGCAGTTTGTTTTTTCACCGCACGTCGCCACTGTTACTTCTGGACTATTTTAAAACAG
>CAJUYG010000179.1:318179-363344 GCA_910591675.1 Galerucella calmariensis
ATAAGGAATTACTGATCTTGAGCTTCCCCTTTTTCGAGATACAAGCCTAATATCATTTTTGTATTGACAGTCTCATAAAATGTATCATCACGATATTCGGCAATAACTCTTACCATAAAAGCGTTTTCTCAACCAATATTTTATTTTTATTCACTACGAATTCACGGTGCTTGCATGACAATATATCAACATCGTTTCCAATGTATTACTATTTGTCAATAAACTTATCCTTATTGGACATGCATATTGCATAGAATGTTATAGGAGTTCCATTTATAAAGGTTTGTGCCTCCTTTATTTTTTTTCATAAATAATATCACAAGAGATTAAGATTAGAATGAATTGAGCACTATACAAATAAAAAATAAAATGAAATGAAAGCATTTTCCTTCACCCTATACATAATCTGGAAATACTTATGACAACAAATTGTCTCTAGGGACATGAAAATCTGAATTCGTTTATTTTTTCATCACTTGTTTATCGTATGGTATTATTTAAGCTGAATTTTCTTAAACATCCTTTTATGTATATTAACCTTTTTTACTTCTCACAGGATCTTGTTTATAGGTAGATAAAGATTCATATATAAAGGTTCCAAAGGGTCTAAATGGACAGGTTTATTATTGATAATCTTCTTGATAGCTCAGTTGTTTCAAAAAGGACATATTTAGATAAATGAGGTTAATGTATATGGTTTTAAATGAAACTAACTGTTTCTAAATGACTCCACAATATATTTGAAAAAATGTGTAAATTGCAAGTAAATTATTGACAATTGTCATTTAGAAACAGTTAGTTTCATTTAAAACCATATGATGAGTAGATTCCACGAAGTGAGGGTTTATACAGTTAACTCGAGGTTAATGTAGTCAATTATATTTAAGAAAATAAAGCACCTTTGTGAAAAATGCTTAAGAATTCTCAAGGTAGTGAGATAATAGTATATTATTTAACGAGTGCAGAATGATGGCTATTATTCACGCGGATGAAGTTTCCAAAACGAGGGAGCGCAGCGAGTGAGTTTTGGAATGATCCAAGTGAATAATAGCCATTCTACACAAGTAAAAGACTATACCTTCTTCACGACTAAAAAGGAAAAAACTTCCAGTGAGGATCGAACCTCGATCGTCCGCGCCATAGTCAACCATCACTAGGCTATAGAGCATATTTATAAAAATGTAAAGAGTAAAAGTAAATATATATACGTAACTCATATTTAATCGGAACCCTCACATTTATAAATGAAATTAATTAATTCCGGGTGGCGTACATATTCACTATCGCTACTGTTATCCATTTTTTTCTCATACAATACGTAAAATTATGATTTTATATTTATTTTGACGTTTCAAACGACGCGCTGTCAGAAGCGATTTGCGTCTTAGGTATTTGACGTTTTGAAGATACGATTTGATTTATTCATTTTAATTCATTTTAGCGTGAATTCTGATAATAATAGAATGTGATTGGCTAACGAGATTAATATTTCTTTATTATTCACTGGTGTGAAAAATTTATATCATTATGCAGCTAAATATGTAAAAATAATTTGAGCGTTATTATTTAGTCGTGGAGAAATAATAATCTTCATAGATCCAACAATTATTCTACATCTCATAACAAAAACCTTTTCCGATATGTTTCCAGCTAGCGTTGCCAGGCATCAGGATATAGCCGGACATAGTTAGGCTTTTTGATTGCGTGTCCGGTAAAAATAATCGGTGCTTTTGTTAGGCTTTTTACATTTCGTAAAGGAGCGAGCGCCGAGCGTGACGAGCGCAGGCGAGTCGACTGTCCGATATTATAAGTATCTTATCACAAAACCTATGCACAAAACAACGTTAAAGTTGACGATAGCAAATGCACATTCTTAAGAGTTTTCTGAACAATGACAAATATAAGGTTAATTTCAAGAAGCTATTAGCAAACAAGAAATTCGTAGACCATTTCAAATATACGAGTAGCCAAGAATTTATTTTAAAACATTTGATATGTAAGGATTTTTTTCTACTCTCACCCTAGTAAATTCCATATTACCTATTATTTGGTTACTAAGTAAATAGATCATTACGGATACTGACACGTAATGATTAGCATGTAATAAAAAAATTACGCTTCAGTTCTAGAAAAACAACAATTTATCACCAAAACCTATTCAGCCAATGGTTTTGAGTAACCATGGAAACGAGTTAGTAGAGGTTGTTTTGACATTTAATAATTAATAAGACTCGCTGTCACTAGCTGTTAGTGTGAATGTACATGTTATTCATACGTTTTATTTTTGTTAATGAAGTTGTTCGTAGAAAAAGTATAGTACACAACTAGAGTTGTAAGCTTATTACATGCTAATAGAATTACCATACACTCGCCTGTTCTATTCGCAGGTAATAAGCAACTTACAACTCTTGTTATGTAATATACTATTACCTACGAACCCCCTGTAATCAGTCAATAACACACAGTCGATATCAGTGTAACAATAGGCGTTTTCGGAAACTTACTCGGGTTGACACGATCCCTAACCTGCCTGTTCGTTTACCTAACCCGAGTTTCCTACCTGTGTTCGGAAACTTCCGAGTTGTTGACTGGATGACTGACCCAGGTTCATTTTTCATAACCCACCTCGAGAGGTAGGTCGGTAGAGACGCTATAGGCACAGGTACTCTGTCCATTTACTGAAGGCACAGGTACTCTGTGCTGAAGGGTAATATAACATAACCTAATTCTTTTGGTGGTAACGAAATATATTGCTTTTATCAAACATGAAAAGGGGCCTTGCTACATTAACGGTGTTGGCATTTGATTATGTTTTGGAAGATGATGACGAAGTTGAAGAAGAGATGTATGTTTTAGTTCGTAAGCTACAGTTCCCGGGTAGGTGATCAGAGTGATTCATCACGTGACCTCTCTGGATCGAGTTAGTGAGCCGTAGTAAGTTTCCGAAAACGCCTAATGATGTCTGTTACGCACTGTAAAAAAAACGCACAGCTGTAAAGTAAATCGCACGGCTTCCCTAGCAACATCTTAGCAACTGTCAATAGACGTCGCCATTTTATTCAAAATTTACCATTTGAAAACATTCGATATAGCCACGTATGTATTGATTATAATTAAAAAATGGACTTTTGATTATCAACAATATTTTAAGGATGATTAAACGTTAGTTCTTCAATGTGCTTCTTTCATTGGTAATAGAGTAATAGAGATGGAGTTTACCAAGCCCTCTAATTATGTAACTGTTATTTCTTATGCTTCTTATAAATACAAGTACAAGTAGGTCGTAGGTAAAGTATAGTACGTGAAGTAGTACAACTACCTTTTGGGAGAAAATTTTAAAACAAAAATTTGAATAATTATTTTTTTCCACTACTAGCTATGGAGTTGACAGTTATTGCTTCTTCTAGCCAACTGAGGAGTTGAATTTCTCTATTAGTGGTTAATAATTTTTTCTATTATTAACCTAGGTCAATAATGGACAAATTCAAATATTTTGAGAATTCAGGGATAGTAGTTCAACAAAAACTTGTGCAACTTAATTTTTTATACCCAGGAGAATGTCTTTAACATATTTGCTGCTTGAAATTACCCATAAAAAATAAAAATAAAAATGCCATCAGTTTAAAATTCGCGCTCAACCAAAAATGACTGTAGTAATATATCGAAAACTGACAGTGTACTTGTCAGTTAGACGACGGGGTAAGCGCTTCTAGTTGTGCGTTTGTGGCCTTTTTACCCAACTGTTCGGCTGGTCTGTTCGGCAATTAGGTTTGGCGACCTGGCACACCTATTTTTAGCTAACATTATACCAAACAAAAAAGGGATAAATTTAAAAATCAACAAATTTTACCCAAGCGTGACTTTTTTTAAAAGAATAAAGCACCGCAGGATGTTTTCTACACCAAACAAAGGAGGAAAACAGATAGAATCCTTTGTTTTGTTCTAAGTATTTCGTGTTTCCGTTTTCTTCCAAATCGGACTAACCCACTAGGTCTAGGTCATCAGTAAGTGGTATACGTTCTCAACCACTCTCTCCGTTCTTGACTGCAATTCATTACGATGGTAAATTTATTCTTGTATAAATCGTACTTTACTTCTTCGTCGTAATTATAACTGTGAAATCATTATATAGGTCAAATTTGAATATATTCAAATTTATTGAAGGTATTAAAATCGAAACATGAAATCTTCTGAGGCTATGAAATGTTTAGAGCTCTGCATTGCCCCCAGTTTCAAAACGGAATATCCAATACAATCGTAATAAGATCAGGGATCATTTGTAGATTGATACACAACTTTCTTATTTCGAAATGTAAAATAACAACACACCATCTCACATTTATTTGAAAATAAGAATCATGTATAGTTTTTCTAAAGTGAGTGTGATGACATTAGAATAAAGCAATGTTGTCAGATGTATTTTCTGAAATTGTTATGTTCACTTATGGAGGTAAAAGAGAGAGGAGAGAACATAACAGTATAAAGAATCATCGACCAAAGTGGCTTCTGAATATGGCCGACTTCCGTTGAAACGTAAACAAACCAGAGGCGTACATTAAATTATTCAATTATGTATCTTTTTAAGGTCGTATATATTGAATAAAAGCAGTCTCCAAACACTTTTGTACAACTCAATATCAACTTAAATTCATACTAATACTTATAAATAACCTTTCTAATACTGAAAATCACTATTTATTCAACGTGGCTTTTCAATTTGACAAATTTCAGTATATTAAGGTTATCTATGTCGACACAAGAATTGATGACTAATGTCACTAATGTGGCTTCTCAATATGGCGACTTCCGTCGAAAGTTGGTTAAATCACTTCCACGCTAACATTCCCTCGTCTCTCTTTTACCTCCATGGGTTCACTAGACACTTACTTCAGTAAATTGGTAGTTCTTGATGTCCTTATGAAGCTAGTTTGAAAATATTGAAAAAAAATACATAATATCTTCCTTCGGATATTGAAAATGCAGCTTACTGTGTTATTTTAAATATTTAATTCCGGTATTAATATTTTTCTTGAATCTTATTATCGGACTAGTACGGTAATGTATTCAAAAACGCACTAGTGCGGTAATATTCGTCATTATGACACTGAAAATAGCGTTAAATCGTACCCGTTACATGACAGTTGTAGATATTTTATGACTCAGAAATTCACATCTTTTTGTGTTCATTTATTCTCATTTTTAATGGTCTAGTGTTTCACCTGAATGAAATTTGTCACATTCACAAAATATTTGATCAAGTTATTAAAAGCTAACTTAGATGAAATATTATTGTTATTATGATTATTAAGTATTAACTAAACCAGTCTGTTTAATTTAAAAATGCAATTAGACGGCAAGATACTTTTTTTGTTCGATCATCGTATTTCTTGGAAAAAAATTTAATTAATTTTTTATTTTGAAAAGGATATTACAGTAGACACGACGGAAACGGAAATAGTTGAAAAAGTATAACACGCAGCTGAAATTTAACTGAAATTACGGCACGAAGAGGAATATTCTATTTTTCAACATTCAATAAAATTTCTGATGAAATTAATTTTAACAAAATATTTTACTACCAGTGTCGTATCATTTGATATCTAAATAGGTACAAACTATATTGTATTCTAATAAGAATACAATAAGCCATTGAATGAATATTTGGGTTCCTCGAGAGCAAATCAACTTCAGCGACGGAAAAATGTCATTCGGGATGCAAATTATCCGAAGGAAGCTGGACTATGTTTTATTTTTTTTTTTATTTCAAGTGATATAATGGTTGTAAACTTTAATATAATTTTGCATTGTTCTGTTTGTCAAATATCTATGTTAATGTTTTTATGTTACTCATTTTATCTAAGCCATATACTTATTTTGCTGCCTTTCTTACTACTGCTTTTTTGAATAAACTTCATGCTTGTTCCAAATTTCCATGAAAGTTTTCTTGATATGTTCATTGTACATTCTTTGCGACTAATTGTGATTATATAGTTCAGCTACATCTTTCTGCTCTCCGCTGCTAGTTTCTATCTAAATAGTAAAAGGGATTAAATAAATCAAACACTTGTTATGTCACATGTCATCATCTTCCATTTGGACTAGGAGCGTTTGTTTGGTTGGCCACAAAATAATGTCTCTCTTTTTTCCCAGAATAACGCAACGTACTGAACCAATTTTAGATAAGGGTTGTATGAATATTTAGAACGATTAGTATTTAGTACACAGTCGAGAGTCTCCATATAAGTAGCACAAGCCTGAACCCCCGCAATAAACTTCACCAAATATTACCCGATGTATCTAGAGCTCGTTCCTTACCAAACAATAGATCCGATCAAGTGAAGACAATTAGGCTTAGAATTGGACACACCAGCATAGCCCACCAATACCTGATCTCCAAAGATGCCATACCTTTGTGTGATCAGTGCCAGTGTGTTAAATCTGTGAAGCATATTATTTCAGAGTGTCTTTATCTTAATCATATGCGTAATTTGTGTGGTGTACCCAATGATATAAAGACAGCTCTTACGGACTAATAAGATGAAACCTTAAAATTTCTTAAGTCAATTATTATTTATAAGCTGTAGACCTTATTTTTTATGGCGCGGCTGTAGCTGGAGGTTGAAAAGATATAGTGAAGTTAACCTAACAAAATCTGCGTACCATTAATAGTGTTTATGTTTATACAAAAATATAAATAAATTAACAATAGGAAAAACGTGTGTTGTGAAAAGTAGTCCAGCTAGACGTAGATTTAAAAATGAAAAAAATAATTCACCTTAGTCCCTGTCATTTTTCCGGCCAGTCAGTGAAATAAGTATTCTATATACTCTAAAAATTTTTGACCCATTATCAATACTAGCGCCGCCAATTTTCCTACTTTCGACGGACATTTTTTATATACAGAGTTTGTGCTCCTTATATCTTGTCTCCATCTCCATCTTGATCCAGTATTATCTTAGTCAATGCTTTCCGGAGGGTATGTATGTGTATGTGTGTATTTTGGGGTGACATTCACTGACACCTAAAAGATCTATTGTGCCCCCTCCTACTCAGTTTCTGAGGAGAGTCTCAGAAACTAGTAGTTCTTTTAGTCCTATTTCCCGGAGGAATTTTAGGATGTCTGCAGGCTTCAACTTAGGCAAATGTTCCTCTTCTATCCAGTAATCTCCTAGGTGCTGTGCTCTAGGATTCTGAAGTACTGTGCAGTTAGAAAGTATGTGGATGGAGGTTTCTTCTTCCATTCCACAAAATCTGTATTCTTCTTCCTCCACTAATTTGAGCTTTTTCAGGTTGTTAAAACTCTTAGCGCAGTTTTACTTCGACTTATGCATTCTTTTGATCTCAACAGGTTGAAGTCACCCAGAAGAGTATTTTATTGTATAAGCCCTACTAGATCTTTCCAATGGTCAGATCTTCTCTTTTTCTCGGCTTTACTTATTTCTTCCTATATTACATTGAGGCTGATTCCGCAAAATGGTTCAGGCCCTCAGAAAGGTATTTCAGTCCCCCTCTTTGCTAGTTCATCTGCTATGTATTTCATGTGTATTTCATGTGTGTTCTGGAATCCATAGTAAGGTGACTATGTTGATCTCGCCTAGTTCATTGAGTTTGTCTAGGCATTCCCACACCATTTTGAAACTGATTACAGAAGAGCTCAGTGCCTTAATGGCTGCTTGACTATCCGACATAATAATAACTCTTTGTCTTCTGTATCCTTTATCAATATTGAACTGGGCGCACTTTCTTATGGCGTGGATTTCCGCTTCAAAGATACTTGGAGTTTTTCCCAAGCTTTGGTTCCTGGCCCGAACACTCCTATCCCAGTTCCTTCAATTGCTTTTGAGCCGTCTGTGTACCATTGAATGGCATTCTTTCCAAGTCTGATAATGGTATTTGGATCCCATTCCTTATTGTTGCTCAATTCCGTAACGAATTTCTTTGAAAAGTTATACTTTTTCATCATACCGTCTTGTGGCATGTCCCAGGTTGGGCATGTTCTAATTGCTCCTGTAATGCATATACAGGCTAGTCTTTGAATTTTGGTGAGGTTTTCTCTCGTCGTCAATAGGACAGTTCTACTACTCCACGCAAAGGCTCCCTAGGTGATGATTGTTCTCACTATGGCAGTGTACAACCAGCTTAGGATTTTCGTGTTACAGCCCCAGTTTCTTCCTGCCAGATTTCTGCACACTATTAGAGCCATTTTTGCCTTGTATGTAATCTCCTTTTCGTGTTTGTTCCACAGGAGTTTACTGTCTAGAGTTAAGCCTAGATACTTGACTTCTTGTCTCCATTCAATCTCGTTCCCATCAAGTTTTATGGTTTTGAGGTTGAGTTTTCTTTTCTCAGTGAAGGCCATCAGGATGGTTTTAGTGGGGTTGATGCTAAGTTCCACTTGCCTACACCAGCTATTTGTATAGTTGAGACCCTTTTGTACAATATCACAAAGGGTGTTTTCGAATTTCCCCCTGGCTGACAATGACAATATCGTCGGCATATCCTTGGCAGGATATTCCGAGATCCGTCAAACCACATTAATGGGGATGCTACTCCTCCCTGTGGGTATCCTCTGGTAGTGTAGATGGAGGCAATGTCTTTGCTCGTCCTCGTCTCTGCCACTCTTGTGGTGAGCAGTTCCGACATTCATTTGGATGTTGTGCTGTCTACACCTCTTCTGTTTAATGCTCTTTTGACAGCCTAATGTGGAGTATTGTCAAAAGCTCCTTCTATGTCCAAAACTACTACAGTTTCTTGTTTGTCTAAAGCACCTCGGATATCCTCCGACATTTGTACCAGTGCAGTCTCCGTAGATCTGCCTGCCCGGTAAGCATGCTGACATGGGTGGAGAGGTAGTCTCTCTAGGATTTCCGTTCTAATATGGTTATCAATAGCCTTTTCCATCGTTTTGAGAACAAACGATGTTAGACTAATTGGTCTAAATGATTAGGGGTTTGTTCTGTCCCTTTTTCCAGTTTTTGGAATGAAGGTTACTAATGCCCTTCTCCATGCTTCAGGTATATAATCCAGTTCTAAGCTGCTTTGACTAATTCTAGCTAGATGCGGTAGAATTTCGTCTTGTCCTTTCTGGAGCAGTGCTGGGAAAATTCCATCTGCTCCTGGTGCCTTGAAAGGTGAAAAGGTGTTCATGGCCCAATTCAACCTATCGTTACTACAAATGTGTTTGGCCATTGTAATACTTTCTCTCGAAGGTCTATTGTGAACTTCGAGAGGATTATCTCCCCTATTTGGGGTACTCCCTGGAAAATGAGTTTCTAGTAGGGGTACCGAAGGGTAACGAAGAGATGAGTGAATTTAAAAAAATGTACCAAAAATGAAATGCAAGAGAAGAGAAGAAATCCTATTTTCTTCCCTTTCTTTTCATTCTCTTAGTAAAACTAAATTACGGAGTGTTACTTCAGTTACTATAGTTGAGTTTCTCACTAGAAATTATAGGAGATAATTGAATAATTACATTATTTGATTTGTGATTCTATCGAATATTAAAAGTAATTGGATTATGGGAAAAAACCTTTTAACGGAATAAATACAAGGTAACACGAATTTGCGTTGGCGAAATTAGTGAATCTTGATATTTTCAATATACTTCGGAATCGAGTAGATAAGGTCAAAATATTGTAAGCAATCCAAATATGTTTTTTTAATACTATACTCCGTTTCGCAGTTATATGGCAGTTTTGAACTCACGTTTATACATAACATCTAAAGTAGGTATACATTGGAACATTATGAAATTTTATTGTTTGACTGCGTATACTCAATTCCCAGATATTTCATTTTGACTTATATCAACATGATTTATTCAAGACCGAAACCCACAGCAGGTAGTCATTAATCTGATGACAACAGCACAGAATGATGCCTAATAGTAGGCTAATAGCAGATTATTTCACAAGTAACATGTTTGGTTTGTAGAATAGTATTTGAGACTAATTTTTCAATTTATTTTATTTATTTATTTTCAATTTATCTATCATTTATTTGTACACAGGAATATATTTCTGAATTTTAATTTTACAAGTTGAAAGTATTTTTCCTGATAAAGGGCCCTGGAGAACAAATAATACTGCTCTGCTGCTTTCCTCTATATTGGACAGACTTTTGACAGAGTGTGCCACCAAGGATTGCTATACAAACTTGAAAGAACTCTTCTACCAAATTACTACATACTTCTGAGAACTTACCTAACCAACAGAGCCTTTCAAACGAAAGTTAGCGGAGGAAATCCGAACTTTTTCCTATTGCAGCAGGAGTGCCGCAGGGCAGCGTACTTAGCCCACTACTTTACATACTGTATACATTAAATATACCAGAGACACAGTACACGATAACAGGAACTTTTGTAAACGACACAGTCATCCTCTCCACCAACCAAGAACCACAAGCAGCAACAACGAATGTACAGGTCCATCTAAACAAATTACAAAAGTGGCTACAAAAATAGAGGATTAAAGTAAATGAAAGCAAATCAACACATTTAACATTCATGCTACGTTAGGGCACATTTACCTACTAAAACGATCTGCTGACATTTCATAAATTTGTGGCTGGACGTCATAATTTGACAAGCCGTAGTCGTCGTGATTTTTAGTGAACCTAGACCTAACACGAAATATTCCATTTCGCAATTGTTGCTTAGCAACTTGCCTAGCAGCCGACGCAAGAATAGAATTCTGAACAAAATGTGCTTGTTTATGATTGAAGTTACGGTTATAAAATGAACATTTATCGAGGTTGTCGTAGAGAAAAAATCTTAGGTCTCACAAGAAAACAAAATCGAACATAAATATTATCCATAGATCCCATTCGAAAATACTCAGTCAACTAGAAGATGCTCCATGGTATGTATCATCACGTAGACCTGGGAGTACCCACAGTACAAGAAATTATCCAGGAGAGAATTATCAAACATCATAAAACCATAGAAACTCATCCAAATCCACTACTAGAGAAATTGTTAAGACCAAGAAACACAAAAACACTAAAAAGATGGCCAATAGACCTAGTATAAGGTTTTAGAGGTTACTTCACTGGATGTAAACCTCACTAAGACCTTACAGATGCTAGTTCATCTAGCATTTGCGCGCAAATCAACCCATAAACATAACTTAATATTCTGATTGTTGATAAAAGTAATACAATAAACAAAACAATAAAGGGCTGACAACCTTCATCTGACTTTTCTCAACATTGTTGAGCAAATGCAAAAAATATATTCCGTTCCAAATGAAATAAATCGAATATTTATATGTTTAATTTCAATTGACGAATAGAAGTTAAATTTTTGTTTGTAGAAAAGATTAGGTTTTTTTTCACGAAATCTGTTAAATTTATGTTTTAGTATCTTAATTTTACCGACTACGGATCTTTTACTGTTTACTGTATAATGAGGGATTTTATACTTACTCGATTAAATACATAAAACCAGAGTTAACAAAATACTGTGAAATATAGCTACCACCTCAGCTTTGTAGTATAAGATTGTCTTAGCATTTATATATCAAATTAATTTTTATTATTAGAATTGGTATTTAGGATTTGAATGCACCTCGCTAGGAGCAATTTTACAAAAACTTTTATTCCTCACACGTCGACTCTGAGTATGGAGCCTTTATCACGTCGGACGCGACATTTTCAATATGATACGTGTCAGATTTATTAATGGTGCCGATTACCAACACTTTAATCAGTAAAGATCGTTAAAATACCTTTTACGCTCGATCGAAAAGTTGACTTTCATTAAAGTCGTTGAAAATGGTTTGTAGATAGAAGAGATTCGAGAGAAAAGGGCAAAAATTGAATTATTAGATTGAATAGAGACTTTTACTTGATGAACATCCATACTAAACGATAAAATAAAATACTTTAATTTGCTTAAATCTTCATTATATTTTAACTAAGTTTGAAGGAAATTGGAGAAAGAGAATATCTTTGATGAGTCGCTGAATATGATACTAACCTTCACAGTTTTTAGCGGAATCTTCAGTGCTAACGAAGGACCACCGATATTGCAGTATTGGACCTCGTTATCCGTGACAATAAAATTGCCAGAGGGATAACCAAATACAAAGTTTAATATAGGAGGAGTAAAACAAGCAGGAGCATGAGTATGATTTAAAATATAGGTAACAATGACAATACTGTTTATTGTTCACAAGAAAAACATGAAAAATAACAAGAAAAAAGAATTTATGTAGAAATACCCGGCGTAGTTCCGGTACATACAAGCATAGATAATATAACACTGCATACAAGTAAGATACAAGCTTGAATGCTTTTCAGTATTTAGGCAGAAATAGTAAATACCTGGCAATTGTTCCGGAGCAGACAAGTAAAATGGAAGTTGAAATTATTTATACCGTAGAATTAAAGAAGTCACTGGTCACTAGCGTCTGGCAACCATGTAAGGATACCGGTAGGCGGTAACCGGCATATCCCAATTACAAAGAAAATGCTACATACACTTTATGTAGATTATAACAAAAACACAAGACCTAATATATGATCAGGGTGCCACTGATTAGGCCCTATTTTGTAAGGGCATGAACTACACTTATAAACAATACATCATTTAAATTAAAGGTAGAAAAGAGAGCATACGCTCATGGTTATGAGCTTACAATCTGGAGTAATGATTATAACTGACTTTTTGTCTTCTATCATTTTTGAGGGAACGCATCGAGAGCATTCGGTCGAACTCGCAATATGAATCTCACGATGAGGGAAAACATATTGGACAGGGCCGTAGCTAGGCCCACTATTGTACGAATGTATTAGGAAATTCGTACAAAGTTCAATATACATTCGTGACGCGTTTCGATAACACAGTAGCTTTCTCAGAGATTACGAACAATAAAATTAGTCTAATTGTTAGTACCTTTGCGTTTGCTTATACATCTACGACTCAATCATCAATCTGGCGATAATTTTCTACCCTCTGCGATGCTCAAGGATATAAATTTGAGCCAGATATTTCCATAAATAAATTGAATCTAATATGGCAAGATTGTGCTTTTAATATACGAAAATGTAACATAGAAGACTACAAAAGGGCGGTAGTTAAAACAATTTGTTGCACTACCGCTAAAATGCTACAAAGTAAATATCATAAAGAATTCAATATTGCATTAAACCTGTTCACCAAAGTACAGTTTAATTCACGAGCTGCACGTAATGCTAAACGTAAAATCCCACAAGAACAACCCGAAAAGAGAAAATTCAGTGCATCAGCTCTTAATAAATGTGAGGAATTTCGAATGGCCATTTTATATGACGAAAATGAACCGGAAGGAATTCAAAAGAAATTATATAATATTCTGGCGTTTGAATAAGCTTGGAGCGTAGAAGCAACTAACTGCAAAATCAGTTATTTCGTATCCCAAAGTGAAAATAATGGAAAAGAAACTGGACGTATCGAGTATAATCCTCCATTTTCGAAAACAAAAGCTGTAGGTGACAGTGACAGCAAATGGAATACGCCTAATATTTCAAAGAAATATATTTGCCCAGTACGCTTATTTAAAAAGTTAACTGAGAAACGAGATACAGACGCTAAATCCCTTTTGAAAGAAGAAAAATTCTAAAGGTTGATTTAAAAATGTGCCCGTTGGGATTAATGAAATTTCCAAATGGACTAAATGCTCCGCACAACGGATCGGTATAGATGTCAAACGTGTCAATGTTACAAATAACTAAAATCGAGCGGCACAAGCGAATTAAGGAAAAGCGGAATTGAAGAACAAGCTCTAATAAAAATAGCAGGACACAGCAATTCATCATCAAAAAAACCTTACTCACAAGTTGACAAAGAGTATCATTCGAGCTTTAATTAATCAATTCGTTTGGAAAAAGAAAACTGTGGCACCTGTAGCTACATTAGTATTCTTCGTATGGATTTCAATAATTGCGTGTTCAATAATGGTATGCTCTAATAAAAATTTATTTGTCCACGACCATTTGATAATTTTAACATTTATGTGTGCTTCTTCAAGTATAATGACTTACATAATTCACTAGAGAATAATAGGTGTGGATAGCAGGTGTGGATAATGAAAAAGTCACATGAGACAATATTATATCGAAGATTATTCATGCAAACGACACAATACATTAAATAAAAAATTTCACAGCGATGCGGACTCGAACCCATGCCTAAAATTTACCAAGTCAGAGCCATAAACTATCAGGGAATGAAGACTTTAATAATATATGATAGTATCAAGATGTTGTGTACAGGAGTGGATCGTTTTATCAGTTTTTTGTCTAGTGAGTACCATGTACGTCAAAAGCAGAAGTGATGTTTTAAATAATTTATTGCTAATTGCAAGAATTTCAATAACTATACTAATGTTTAATTGATATCACTAGAAAATTTAATATGCATATTGAATCAGACAGTGGATTGAATACTTATTAAATATATATTTGTTCAATAGCATAACATGTTATAAGCTTTATAAAAGTAATAAACTATAGTGTATTAGTTTGGCAAAAAAATCTGTACCTAAACAGGTTATTCATAGTCGTGGACAAAATATAGTATTCTACTCGCATATAATGGCTATTATATGCTTGTAGAATGATAAACCATCATTTTTAGTATTATTTTTGTTTATTATTATTTTGAGACCGGGTAAATTCGTGTTGTTTAAATTTAAAACTGTTTCCTTTAGCAATTTGATTCGAAAATCTGTCCCCTACAAACGCTCCACCTCTGGAGTGCTTTCGAAAAATGGTTAAACTCTACCCAAAGGGGTGATAGTAGGTATATGGTCACGAGGTCAATAGAGTGAATTTTGTCGGTGTGTTTTCGAACGAACGCCATTTTCATCATAAATTAACTGGAATTTCATGTTCGCGATTCACGAAAAATGAATAATAATATGCAAAAACAATCACAGTGCAAGTGGTGGAAGCAATTTAAAAGTAAACAACTCAACAAAAAACTGACAAGAAATGACAGGAGGGAAATTTACCTAGCGGAAGAGTTGGTTAAGAAAGAGTGCACTCTGGGTGACACCTCGGGTATTTTCGAACTAGTGTGAAAATCAACCAGAGCATATAAAGGTGCGTATTCACCAAAAAAGCGAGCACAAGCGAACATTCTGCATGAATAATCTTCTGGTGAGTACGGGCTGGCGAGCGAGCGAACGTTTGCTTGTTCGTGTTCAAAAAAGATCGAGAGGAAGGCGGTACATCAAAGAAAATACTTATAAACTTGGCCGTACCAGGTATAGTTATAATATCTACATTTTAAATTATAACATTCCGTAATCCAGTTCTACTGTTAAATCTCGCAATAGACTACTGCCACTATAAATATATCGGTTTTTAAATACAGTTGCTTGCCAAAATCGTTTCTTTCTTTTTCAATAAATTCAATACAACGAAAGCAGTACTAGCTAACAATAATTTTTCATGGTCAGTCATATTTACCGCGCTCGCACAAAGTAGATGGATCAACTCCGAACTTGAACATATTCGCTCGGGTGTGGACGAGATATCAATACGCCAAGCAAACACGAGCAATCATACACGAATATTTGCTCGTGCTCGCTTTTTTGGTGAATTCGCACCTTAATAATTCATTTTCGAACGGCTGGTGTGCACTCGGTGTGACGCCCAGAGTGATTTCGAACGCACTCCTGGTGTCGCGTTTTTGATAGTTGACAGTTTTTCTCGTCCTATTGCTAGGCAACAGCTTATCAGCTGTTGCTTTCGTTTATTTGGGCTTCAAGCACTTGTGCGTGACGCCTCAGTCGTCACGACTTTTGAGCAAATCGAACACGGTTTTTTAGGATGCTCAAAACCACCTGACATGTGCCAATGAATTTCCTGTGTTGTTAGAAGAACAGCTTTCGATTATAATGTTTTTGATAAAAAAATTTTGCATATTTAGATATTTTTAGTAAGGTTTAAATCGTATTAAATCGTAATCGGCACAATCTTAACCTTTAAATAAACGTCAAACTTGACAAACGTCAAATTTAATGTCCGTGGCTTGAAGCTCATACTTTTCGGTATGTGCTTGAGGGGCAAGGGGAAGGTAAGACTAGGCGTCACGCCCGGTAATAAACGAACGGAATTCAGTCACTACGAGCTGCTACTAGCAGCCAAAAGTAAATAATCGAAAACGCTTATTGAAAAACCCAAATTCACCCGATAAAATACTTATAAGCGAAAATACAAGAATGGGCTTGTTATCAATGAAATATTTCCTCGTTTTTTCTTACGTTATTTTGTGAAACTGAATTATCAAAATAACTAGTGAAATTTTCAGCTCTTGAACTTCCCCCACTACTTAGATATTAGAGGTTGAAAATGGAGCTCCCTTAAAAAGCGACAGAGCCGACTGTGACGTCACATTGCATATTGTGCTCTGTACATCGCTGCTCTCCACATAACAAAGGTGGTTACAGCTGCAATATCATTAATTTTTAGAAGTGTTAGTGATTTTTGCTATTAAAGATGTACTCAGTAGAGATACTGAGTCGATACCTTTATGGTGAGGGACTACATTAATAGAAACAAAGAATTCACACTTGGTTTCTGAATCGAAATTTCAAAACAATCTATAATACATTATACATTTTCATATCTGCGTCTGGAGGGAGTAAGAAGTCTTTTCTTAACTTGCACAAATGGGTAAAGATAACTGGCTAATAACGGTATAGTTTTTTGTATAATGATACATTCTCTGGAAAGTGCCACACCAAAATCGTCTCCTAATATCCTATAAGGTAAATTCAATGTGATCTTTTTTAATTTTAAAAATATATCAAGCTTGTACAGCTCACATTTTTTTAGTTAACAAGCTCACAACAAATAATGAATGACTTGGAACTCCCAAATAAAGCTTTGGAATATTTTTTCTATCAAATAAAATATTATATTTCGTCTGACCTATTAGTGTCTAGATAAAATGAGCTTTTCGGATCTGACATACTTAATTCTGACCAGCTAAATGTAGAAGAAGGACTGCTACAGAATATTGAAAACTCTTTGTTCAAAGGTTTTTCGTCTTTTTCCATCCACGATTTCTTTGGAACGATCTCATTGCTAGTGCTTTTTCTCTTGTTAGCCATTTCCCATTGCCCCCGCATTGGATCGCTTTGGAACGTACATAAGCCTTAATGCAAGCCTGAGCCCCTATTTCCCGAGATATAGGTTCCATTCCTGTGATATCCATTTGATTTTCTTCCTCTACTTTATCATCATCAGAGGCTCTATTTTCTGAGCTTAACTTGTAAGACCGTGGCTTTGAACTATGCATTGTTACTCTATTTTTTAGACAGTCAAATAATCTCGGTACTACTCAAGGTTTTAATTTAACTGTTCCACTGTTTTAACGTATATATATTTTTCTGGTGCACTCTTGGATGTGTTAGGACAGTCGAGAATCAAATATTATTCATCTACCACTTTTTTCTCACTCCCTTCACAATAAAATAACGAAACAGTAGGTACAGTCAACAGTCCAACTTTTTTTTTTCTTACACAAAACGATACACAATACACACTACACACTACACAGCTCTCGACTCGCGGCGTTTCAAACGTTAGGTATAGCATATGCTGTGTGACGTCACAGGTAACCACGCCCCGTTTTCGTTCAATCCAATTTCTTTAATTAATTTGAGGGTTTAAGCGTTCGCGGAAAAATCTAAAATTTAGGGAATATGTTTAAAATGAGTTTTAGTTTCTATTATTAACTAAAAAAATGTTCCTTGGACAAGCCCATTGTACTCTACATAATTATTAAATATTGCAGATTGTAATATAATAAATGCGACAGAGTATAGCTACATTTGCATCAGATCTCAACCCACGATTTACTAGTCTTCAATTATAAAGATGAGCTTATTTGTAAAACAATAATTCAAGGATAAAATACACTGCTCATCCGCCATTTTTAACCATTTATTTGTTCGTCATAAAAGTAGAATTTCCTTCGTCAGAAAAACATTAAAATCCCATTATTTCTTATGCTGGAGGTTTATGTTCTTCGTTTCTGGAAAACTTGGATAATTGCGGCCTAGAAAGATGCATCTTATTTATATAGTTTCCTATTCACATTATTATAAATCTGAAAAATACATTTTTCAGCTGCTTCTTTGTTGGGGTATTTTGATTGTTCCCTGGCAAGCCTACAAGCCTTTTTCATCCCATTATTTTAAATTATTCATAGCGTAAATGGAGTGGTAGACCCTATGTTAGGAATTTTTTCCTAACCCAGTTAGCTGGACAAGAAAAATATCTTTTTTTTTGTCGAATCACTCAAATCTTCTCATTGGTATCAGAAGCAGGGAACAGTATAAATTTATCTTAGGAAACAGGAGGAGTTCATTTCTATTTTGTTCAATTGAAACAATTTGGCTCTCAAATAGGCTGTTTCTTTCCAGAATGAGTATAAATTAACTCACTTTCTCTTAACAACGTTGGTTAAATAATATATTTTCACTTCCAGAGCCTTTTGAATTAAATATTGAAGCTAGACAACCAAATGCAAAAAGGTATTCAGGTATGGTGAAAAGAAAAAATTGAACATAATGTTAATCAAGCTAGGAGGAACCAGTATTAAAATTGATGGTTAATGACCTTGTTATATAAACTTGAGATCGCTCAAAACAAGTTAAGGTAATTTTATGTCAAGATTCTCCACAATGGAGATGCTGATTCTGAGGATCTTATTCCAGCAGGCCTTCCTGGCAACTTGTCATTCACCCAAAGCCAATAAGACCCCATTGGAAAAAATCTGCCCCGACATATTGTGAGAAATCTTCGGAAAGCCAACTTTCAATCCAATTCTTTACCACCAGCCACTGCAGTTGCCGCCCATCATATTCTAAAGGCCTATCTCTAGATAATGGTCTGGTATGATAGAACAAGGTGAACTCTAGGACACACTGGAATAGAAGGTAACGGAATAGCAGATAAACTAGCAAAAAGGGGGACTGAAACACCCTTTGGAAAATTGTAGTAGGGCTCAGACAATAAAAGATTTTGCTGGGTGACGACAATACGGTTAGATAAAATAAGTCAAAGTAAGACTGTACTAAGAGTTTTAACAGGGATCATAAGGGTACTTGATCGCCTGAATGGGCACCTGAAGAAGCTCAAAATAGTGAAGGTAAAATGTAAAATCTGTGGCATGAAAGGAGAAACCTCCATCCACATACTCGCATATTGATTCTGAATCCTAGGGCACAGCAAATGGGATATTACTAGATAGAATAGACATTTACCCAAGTTGAAGCCTGCTGATATATTAAGATTCCTCCGGGAAATAGGACTCAATGAGCAACCAGTCTCTGAGACTGAGTAGAAGTGAAGAGGCTCAATAGAACTTTTAGGTCTCAGTGAATATCACCCTATATACACACAGACATGATAGATGGAAGGATCCTTTCAGCCATGGTTGGCCTGTTTATCCATACCAGCACCAGATGAAATCCTTAACACAGTGTTTAGCTGATGTACGTAGGAGTGAAAAAGGGAGTGCAGTTGATGGTAGGTTAGCATGATCGAATTTAGGACTGTTTGAGGATGAGTCTGTGACCTATATGCCAGTTGCCGTGGAAACAGAAATGGGGGGGATAATCCATTTGAAGAAGACAATGATGAAAAGGTCTTTGACATGCCACTGCAGCTTGAACGCGAACGTGAATTTCAATTACTCCATTGCACCTATTTTTTTAGCAATTTTGAAATGACTTATTTTGAAAATTAGTTGGCTATGTTACGTGAAACTTTATTATTCACTTTTATTTTATGGGTCTTTTCAATAGAAATCTGTTCCAAATAAATGTGGTTTGACTCGCAAAACGTAAGTTTGCACTGAAATGAGAAATTTTCCCGGTCTCTAACTTTCGATTTCAAATATACCACTTGACCCAATTTCATGTTTAGGATGTTCATTTCACGCAGAATTTACCCTCTTTTATATTGAATTGGATTATATTTTCAAGCTACAAGAAAAAACTGAACATTTTGCGGCTTTTTGCCTCTTGAAAGTTATCCTTCTAGGATGGTGCAAACTCCACGCGCTAAGGACCAAAAAAGATATTGCCTGTTGAAAATTAATAATAATAAATTCAAGTTTGATTGGCCTATTTTTTATTATAGACTGAAAATTCTTAAAATATTCTTCATTTGTAGATAATTATATTCTATTACCACAGAGATATGTTCATTACATGACGATATTAGGGCTCCACTAGCTTCTTTACCTACTAAAGCAAATTGTGGAATTTCAAGGAACTCCTAGTGGAGTGAAAATTAAACAATTAAAGGGAACGCAGCAACAAAAGTCTTTAAATTGGGTGAACATCTAACCACAATATTTTTAATTGGAAAGCTGGCCCGAAATATATTCTGGAAAGGCCAAGTAATACGATGTGGAAAAAAAAACTAGAGGATAAATATACATTTGTAGCGGAAGAAAGAAATGCAAAAAGTTTAATCGATCACATAGTTTATACACAAAACCTATCAAATATGGTGAAAAAAATAGAGACAAGAAAAGAGGCTGAGCTGGGAACAAACCACAGATTAGTAATAGCGGAGTATGAAGCAAAAATAAGAAATACAGAAGTAAGATTCAGTAGAATTGCAATAAGTAAGTTAAGAAATACAGAAAAAAAATCTAAATATCAGGAAGAAACGGATAGGGAATTCGGAAAAATGATGAATGAAAATAATGATTGGACACTCGAGAAACGGTGGACAGTATTTTAAACAAATAATACTTGGAAAAGCTATGGATATATGTGGAAGAATTAAGTTCAACAAGCATTTAAGAAGGACTAAGTGGTGGGACAAGGAAATACAAACATTAGTAAAAGAAAAGAAAATTGCATGGAAAAAATACCTCCAAACAAAAACACAAGATGATAAGGAAATATATAACGGGAAAAGAAACATAGTCGAGGAAGCGGTTAAGAAAGCGAAAAGGAAGTCTTGGAAATAATTTGGAAGAGAGATGTCAAAGATACATGCATCAGATAATAGAAAATTTTGGACAGTAATAAAAAGATTACGAGGAAGTGAAGGAAAAGATATAAGAGCAATAAAAAATGAAAATAACGAATTGCATGGAGACCGAAATAAATCAAATGTTAAAGACTTGGAAAGAACACTATGAAAAAACATTTAGTGACAGTTTGAAGAAGAAAACATCAAATATAGTTGAAGGGGAAGGGAACGAACATGAATACCATACACTCCAAAGAGATGATATGGAAGAGGCTATAAAGAAACTCAAAATAGGAAAAGCCAGTGAGGAGGATGAAGTAGCGCCAGAGATGATAAAATGGTTAGGAGAAAAAGGAAAAGAATGGCTGCTTCTTATATGCAGGGAAGCATGGGACACTCAAAAAATCCCCAAAGAATGGGAAAATAATCTTATATTGCCAATACATAAAAAAGGGGATCAAACACTGTGCAATAATTATAGACCAATATGTTTAGCCCAAACCAGCTTTAAAATATATACGAGAATATTAGAGATCCGATTAAGAAGTCATATAGAAGCAAAATTAGAAGAGGAACAAGCAGCTTTCAGACCAGGAAGGCAGGCAAATGATAATATATATATTTTAAGAAGACTAATTGATAATAGAATTGAAGCGGGAGAAGAAATGTATTTAGCATTTATAGACTTGAAGGCAGCTTTTGATACAGTAGAAAGAGAAAAAATTTGGGAGGTATTGGAAGACTTAGAAGTACCGAAAGCTCTTAACAATATAATTAAAAGCACATACGAGACTGTCAAATTAAGAGTGCAGATAGGAGGTCGAAGATCGGAAGAGTTTTCAATGAAAAAAGGTATAAAACAAGGTGATAGCTTAAGTCCACTGTTGTTTGTTATTATTATGGACAAAATAGTGAAGGAAATAAAAAGACAAGGAGGAAATCTGGACACGATAATTTATAGGGTACAGGAACATGGTACCGGTCAGACTAAGTAACCTACTATACGCAGACTATATCGTACTCATATCAAAATCGAGAAATAAAATGCAAAATCTAATTAACTTACTGGCAAGAGAAATAGAAAAGATGAAAATGACAATAAATACAGAGAAAACCAAAGTAATGATAGTAAATGGAAAACAGGGGAATAATTACGAGGAATTGAAATGTAATCACAAAACATTAGAAAGAGTAACAACCTATAACTACCTAGGAAGTATTTTAACAGAAGATAGAAAAATAGACGCAGAACTTAATAACAGAACAAATGAATCAACAAGATTATGTTATTTCTTAAATCGAACATTACTAAGCCATAAATACATTGATATGAATACAAAGATGGAAATATACAACAAAATTACAGTACCAACTATAACTTATGCCAGTGAGAACTGGGTACTGCAGAAAAAGCATGAAACAAAAATAAATGCAATGGAAATGAAATATTTAGGGAAAATTGCAGGAAAAACGAAATGGGACAAAGTAGGGAACGAAGAAATCAGAAGCATAACTAATCAAGACCCAATAATATCAAATATTAAAAAGAAACAACTGAACTGGTTTGGCCACCTAGTAAGGATGAAGCAAGATAGAATAGCGAGAAAAGTAATGGAAATGGGAATATCAAGAAAAAGACAAAGAGGAAGACCCAGGAGGAAATGGATATACCAGATTGAAGAAATTGGAAAGAACAAAGGAAAGTCATTAGGAGAGATGAAGGCATTAGCCAGGGACAGAAAAGAATGGAAAACATGGGTTCAGGAACAACTCCAATCCGACGCATGAGAAGGCATAAGGATAAGAGAAAGGAAGAAAAAAAGAAGAATTGTGAAGGCCAATCCATTGAAACTGTCAAATCCGACGAAGCCACGTACAGATTCTGTCTGCTAGAAGAGAAAAGTTCAGAGCACATCCTATACCAGTGTGACTGCCTAGAGAATGTTCGGTTTTTTTGTAGTAGGCAACCATGAGGTTAAGTCTCGATGCTGATTGGCTACTTTAAAAGAATCGGGCTCGAGAATGTGTTCTAGATTCGGAGGACCACAATAGATCTGAAAATGTCGCAGTGTAATCATGAGCGAAGCAAGTCCGGCCGGTTAGCCACCCCATCAAATCTAACCTTGAAAAATTACTGGTTGTACTTCGCCTGGCAGAAGCACGGCAGAAGCGGGTCCTAGCAAGAATTAAATTTCAATTCTTCAATTTATTATTAAATAGGGACCACTGAAAATAAGTGTTTCTCAATAAATAATTAGTGCTCAACTTTGATTTAATATCCCTCGCAGCTTTCCCAAGATTCTATTTTCCAAAATATATCGTTGCTTATATTATTACTTTTGTTCTGCATTGTTCAGAATACTTTTCTTGTTCTACGACTTCTATAGTTAACAAAATGCAGTTCAAACAATTTGGAGAGTCCTTAAAAAGGTTGAAAGATTGTATTGTATATCTGCGACTTGGACGTTCAATTTAAAAGAAGATAATCACAATTATACGAACAAAGATGAAGCGCGTACTGTGATAATGAAAAATTCATGTGACCTGATTACTATCAGAATGCTTATAATGACTTTTCGTACCAGATCCTTAATTTACAATCGTTAAATTTCACAACGTTTATACATTTTTAACTAGTCGAAAATGACAAGTGGATAATTACCAAGAGAATGATAGACACCAATTTGAATTTACAAGGAAAACTAGTAGTCCAATTAAAAACAACGAAAGTGAACCGATTTTTGCTGAGGCGATGTGATGTATGAATTACTATAGATTTTTATCTCAGGAATTTAGTTCTGTACAAATTTTTGAAATTAACTCCCGGGAAGGGGTTGAAAATAGTGGATAAATGTTAAAAATCGCAATATATTGAGAATTAAAGCAAATCCGTTAAAAAGTTTTAGATAAAAGTTGTAGAGAAAAAAATTCTGTTTCTGTAACGTTAAATCGATTTTTTTCTATAAATAACAGGAATGCCGTAAAATGTTAATAAAGTTTTTAACAATTTTCAACCCTCTAATCGACCGCTGGTGGTTACGGCTCCCGCCTTGACAATTACCTCGCAGAAACGATGTGCTTAGCGGTGTTGCAAATGTGCGGACATAAATAGTATCATGTTTCGACATATAATATATATATTATGAAATGTATAGTGAGTAGAAAGAATACGAGTAGTCGAAATAAATAATAAAAATATTTGATACTAATGCAAAATTAAATAAACTAATAGTTCAAACATATATGTGTACATTTGTTTTGCTATGAGGATGTCTCTTATGTTTTACAAAGAATATATTATATTATTTAGGTTAAACATCACAATAAATAGGTATTACACATTTGACACATTAAGTATAATATAGATTGAGTTTTAAATATAAATATAATGGATAACTTCCAGTAGTATATAGTATATACAGGGTGTCCCACGACGATTAAGACAAGTAATATATCAGAATTGGGCAGTAGTAGAAAATTATAATTTTGGGGGTATGAATTAGAGCAAATGATTCATCTTTTCTTGTTATTGTGTTACCCAATGAGTTATTTGTTTTTGGTCACGTGACGTCGCATTCAAAATTATTAATGGAACACCCTATATGTTTTCGTGATTTTCGATTCTCCTTGAAGTGCTGATTTCGTAGAAACCACATTCTTGGGGTCTAAATTAAATATTTACAGAGATACAGGGTGTTAAAAATCACCTATTTTTCAACTTTAGGTTTTGTGAAAACTGCTCAATATTTGGCAAAACGGCTTACATCTCCCTATCCTAACTTTTCAAGGAGGCTACTCAATGGTGCTGAAGAAAATTTAATACAGGATGGTCGAAAAAAATCAGAATGTGGTAAACTTTTGACCATCCTATATCAATTTTTCTATAGCAGCATCGAGTAGATCTTGAAAAAATAGGATAGGAAGATTTACAAAACAATGACCTAAAGTTGAAAAATAGGTGATTTTTATATCTCTGTAAATATTTAATTCAGACCCCAAGAATATGGTTTCTACGAAATCAGCACTTCAAGGAGAATCGAAAATCACGAAAACATATAGGGTGTTCCATTAATAATTTTGAATGCGACGTCACGTGACCAAAAACAAATAACTCATTGGGTAACACAATAACAAAAAAAGATGAAGCATTTGCTCTAATTCATACCCCCAAAATTATAATTATCTACTACTGCCCAATTCTGATATATTACTTGTCTTAATCGTCGTGGGACACCCTGTATTTAATAACAAATGTTTGTACTTTCTTCGCAATTTACAATATCATCATTCTGCTTTCTTAAGAATAAGTATAAATGCCACAAGGAACATACAGAAGATATCATCATTCTGATGTGTCCTCTTCATTATCTTGAAAATCTTGCTCATCGTAGCTGTCGACGTCATTATCCTCGGAAGAATATATTCTAACTTGTTGTATATTGGTACAGCTAATACCGCTGCAATTTTTGCAATATCTTGAACATGAGATGCCAGATTTCTTACATTTGCAGCGACTGCTGCTACAGTTGGTTGTGCAGCCACAGGAAACCTATACAAATACAACCATAAAAAAATTTAATATAAAGCCAAATTAAGAGGAGGTAGTACCTTGCAATATAATATTATCGTGGAATAACATCAACATTTTTGAATTACGGTATTTTTTGCCAACGTAAAATCGTCCACATGTAAATTTTATTAAATTTTGTAAATTGATTTCTTTAAAAACTCGCAAAACATCGACTGGGTAGTTGCTCCTCTTTTTCCATGAAAAATGTCAATAAATGTAAACCTACAGTGTGACCCATTTTAGATGAAAACAAACCCATCCTTTGAAGGAATTCAGATTGAAACTTTTGTACATCCATGCAAGTATATTGATAATATTTTTCAAGATATCCTACTAATTTTTAAACAGTGGTCCACTAACTTGTATAGCCGGACAAAAGTTCAAATTTGAATTTATTCAAATAAGGAACATATCTTATCTTAAATGCGACAAACTGTATTACTTATGCAAAAAAATAAGCTCACCACATTTAGAAGCTCATCCGGTGCTAAGTTTTGCTGTGTCATAACTGGTAATAAAAGAAGAGCTGTTCGTTGCCAACCCCAATCTTCTGGTCTCAACATCCTTCCAAGCCAGGTTTGCATTTGAAAATAAACACGTTTGACGTGCTCTTCTAACGCTGCTGCAGTTGGAGGTAGCGAACTTAATCGCATTACAGTGGTGTTAGAAATTGTCGAGGTCTCGTATTTTGTATAGCGAGCAAGACCAAGAGATATCGTGTTATCTTCAATAGCATACAAATCAAAAATAATTGTTTTTGCTACTTCTTGTAATTGGGCTACCGAACTATCAGGGTTATAAAAAACTTGACAAAGCTGACGCAATTCTCCGTTCTTTTCTAATCTATTTATCAATTTTTTTTTGCCCTTCCCATATAAACTGCTGGTCGTATCACATCCAACAAATGCATGCGCAAATAATAAAAATTCACGCAAATTATTGTTATCTTCTGTACAATATAATGTTATACTTTTTGGAGTAATTTTTTTGAAAAATATTGGCTTTCTGTCGTCGCTCAATGCTATAAGGAGCACAAATACATCCGTATCATTTGCTACAACTGCCACTGGACCGTCAAACAAATTATTTACTTCCATAGCTGTTTTCACAATTAAAGTATCCGCATCTTCTTCAGCCACTTTCACCTGTATACCTTTTTCAATGAGGAATGCTGACAAAAGTTTAACAAACTGGAATTTGTTAGCAGTATTTGAGAAAAATTTGGCTTGTTTTATTGTAACCAAATTATGGTCTGATATTTCAATATCGGCAGCAAAACTTTTCTCTTTACGTCGATATCTCTCGTAAGATTTAGTGCCGATACAGTCACTACTATATCCATCAAATACGACATGCGCACTGCCTCGATAATGCGATATAATGTGAGTGTGGTATCTCTCAAATAGGTCCCGGTAAGTTGATCCATGGGGCCAGCTCACGTTATGTAATAAAAAGCCACCATCAATAATATACGTAAAATTACATGAAAAGGCCTCTAAACTCATTTGGCGCGGCAGGGTGTAAGCTTTAAATATTTTGTATAATTCGGCTTTCGAAGTTTTGCGCATAAATCCATTTTCGTCGAATAGTGCCAATGGGAAGGGAGACAGCTCATAATTAAAAGCATTCTGTGATTTTTGTACATCACCTTTGAACAATACTGATATCCGATGAAATAATTGTGTCGTGTCAACCTTTATGCAAGATGCTCCTCCTACATGCATACTTGATTTTGCGGATTCCAAATTTTTTACCCTATTTTTCATCGAAAGGGAAATATCTTTAGCATTTTTTCCCACCATGGTCTGCATTAGGACCTCTCCTCTTTCAATCGCTCTGTGACAATTGATTTCAGGACCACCAGCTACCCCTGTCGATAAGGAAATCAAATTGGGCCGTTGTTCGAAGGGTTTATGCTTATTTATCCAAAATCTAAACTTTTTCAGGTCTTCCTCATCTCGTTTTTGCCTCGAAGAGCTGAGATCTTTATGTTGCTCACTTGACGAAGTGGTTATGTCAAAATACTCTTCCACTGATGACATGACACTGAATATTGTAGGCATGGTTAGTAAATAACGAGCGACTACCTTTGACGTGACTCCTCTTCCGTGCTTCAAATCAGTTCCAAAGTATCTATTCAACGTTTGTTCAATCGTCATGTCGGTCCATACCCCTGCCCAAGTTTTATCCGACCTTCGAACAGTGAAACAACCTTTTGCAAATAAGTCATATGTTTCATTGTCTACAAGATCAGTTTCTAATTTGACCATATCCTCTAGGTACAATTGTGCACTTTTGGCATACGACAGGTGTCCAGCTGCATGAAAAACTGGTAACATTTTTTTAATACTTTGAAGATGCAGCCTCCAATCACCTAATCTTTCGGCCTCTATAAACTGTAATGCGATTACAATGAGTTCAAAATATTGTATCCATAACTGTGCCGTTGGTCCATTATTCTTTAACCTGTTTAACTCTGAAATCAAATCATCTGTCATCTCGGCCACAGTGGGATTCATTCGACAATGTTTAATTGTGGGTCGTTCCGGAGAGTCGGTATGCCAATTTTTCAGAAATGAATCCAGAAAAGTTTTATATTCATTAGATTTGTCACTTTCTACATTATTACAAATTTCAATTCCGAGAGCAGTTAAGGTTAAAATATGTGCTCGTATTGCCCTAGAGTATGCATGGCCACTAAGCATATGTTTAACAGATTGTGGTGCATATACTGTTGACCAAAGACTGTCGAGACCGCTTCCATTCATTATATATCCTATAGCGCCAAGATAAGACATCAAACAATGAAACCCACCAAGCCGCACTACTACATTATTTAATTTTCCATGCTCTTGAGACTCTGCGACAATGGTACGTGCTTTGTGGTACAATGGCTGATCAAATGTAACAAAACACACTTTTTGTTTGAGTTTCTTAGCCTCAGCTAGAGCGTAATGTAATGCTGTGTTAATTGTAGTCGGTTTTGACGGTGGCTCCCTAATAAATGGTAAACATATAACTCTTGATACCAAAGGCATTTCGTCTTCACATAAAACTTCCATGAAACCCGACCAACTGGGCAATTTTGAATTATTTAATGCCTTGGCCCATAAATGCAGAGCGTATGCTGACGGTAATGGTACTGAAGTTGACAGCGCTAGTTTTGTAGTGTCACTATACGTAACCATCTCCAATCCTTTTGCATTTAAATAGGAATAAGGTATCGCTTTGATACTGCTCTTTGTTCCAACTGCTTCAGATGTAGCAGAATTATATTTCTTCACTCTCTCAATACGACCTTCATATGATACGTTATCGTCAGGCGTGTAAATTGCAATACCACCCAGACAATGGAACGTGTCGTGGCCATCCAGAGTATTAACATTATGGTCTGTATTGTCAAACACGTGTTGAACGTGCACTCCTTCTTCAATTTTAATTTTTGGTGGATTTAAGACAATGGACGTTTCAAATTGCACCAAATGATAGTATGAAACACAGATGCCCATCCTATTTAAAAGATCAATCACTTGTTTTGAGCCTGTCTTTCTGTAGATATAAGTACCAACAGCTAGCTGAAGCGTGGATATAAATGTCTGCCTACGAACAGATGATATTATAGCATGACCGATGGTGGAACGCCTCATTTTAAAGCTATCTTCATGTTCTTTTTGTTCGCCTTCTAACAATTTTTCCAAAAAAGTTGAAAGTGATTCAGGGATATCATTTTCCACATCATTGAGAAAGTTAATGCCTGATGGGTAGCTGTCGTTCGAATAATCATGGTTTTTAATATCTTTTTTCAACAATTCCGCTGCGACGTTTAAGACTGTCTGTTTCTCTGGTTCGAGAAGATCCTCCCCCCTATAATATTTCTTACACATATCCCCAAAATCATAATATTTGTAGCGAATAATTGTTGACTTCCCACGTTCCTGTTGAATGTAGATATCCGATCCATATTTTTCTCTTAATTTGTTATAGAGCAGAGTGTTGGACAAGCAATGATCTTCCATTTGTTTGGTTAATTCAGCTAAAGTAAACTCAAATTTTTGACTTTGTTCAATATAGTCACACACCTTTTGAAAGGCAGTACTGTTCAAAGTTGTTGCAGGTGATTTGGTACGTTCAGCTTGAACAATTTGGAGGAAGTGATTACTACATTTTATGTGATACCGTGCCCCTTCTTTTACTAGTGAAGTAATGTTACCTAATCTGAGAAACACGTCTTTTCCCAATTGATCAGTTCGGCGATTAGCAGCATTAATTACGCGATCTTTATAAGATTCCTTCTGTACTACCCTCATTAGATGTCGATTGCGACGAGAATCACAAATATTTCCGCAATAAAAGCATAAAGATTTAAAATCGAAAGAATCACAACCACTCGCAGAACTTGAGGGCCTCTCTGATGTAGGTAATTTGGGTTGATTTATTACCGTCTCCATTATAACTGTATTTAAAATAAAAAAGTGATAATGAATGTGTAATAAGCATTAAAAACATTTAAATATTTCGGTTTAACGACAAACAATATAAGTACATCGGACACCCTCTTTTAATAGTTGTAGACAAAAAGAAAGAAAAAAAATAAAATTCGAAATCTAATTTAACAGACGAGATGTTTGATGTATGTAGGTATATATTTAAAAAAAAATTAATAGCTCCTATAAAAAAATAAACTCAATTTTTTTATCACCAAAAAACAACCAATCCAAACAGATTACTTTAAAATAACATATTATGAAGCCGCTCATCGGAAATTGTTTTTCTCAATACAGTTCTTTGATCAAAATTTTAATTTTTTATATTTATAAATGTCTGAAATATTTTCATTTTATTTTATAGTCCAAAACAAGTGTAATACAGTGTATAAGTTAAACAAAAAATATACTAATTTACGTATACCCTACAAATCATAATTAGTTTTATTGTTACTTACCAAAAAATTAACAAGATAATTGTCCTCAATTTTCACACTGTATACGTATACCTAACTATTGTACATTTATTCAAATGATTGCACTACGTTAATTTATGTAGGACTTGAATTTTAGTGTTCATTAAAAATAACAATTTTAATCAGACAACTTAATTTAACAATAACCACCACACAGTTAGGGAAAAATAGTTCAACTTATTCCGACGGACACTAATAAACAGACTGTATATCTATATCTTTAGTTTTTATTTATCTTCGACCACCCACAAACATAAACAAACATGCATCCCTCTCCTCATAGCATTACTATCTTCTACTCGACACAAGGGTCGTGAGAACAGGTTGATAATGCTAAAACCGAGTTATTATGTAAATTTTTTTTGGTAAAATTAACTTCCCATAACATATTTGTCATAAATCACGAAATCTCACAATTTTTAGTGGCGCTGACAAGAAATATATTGGGAAACATTTGTGTTTATAATAAATAGTGTAAGTTTATGCTATGAACTCTTGAAAAATAAAACAAGGCATTATGTTTCTAAGATAATGAAAAAACAATAAATTATATTTAACATACAATCACATACAAACAAAAAACAAAGTCATCAACTTACCTTACATACGATTTATATCAATAATTTTCATTTATTAATAACTAGTGAAAATTCATAAATACAATTGAAAATGACGACGCTTATAATTTTCCAGGACAAAAAGTAAGCCTGGCATCATGGCAATCTGACGAGCACGTGCGAATATGGAACAGAGGTAAATGCGCCATGGGTCAGTTTTAGGAAAGAGGAAGTATAAAAGTTTCAATTCACTTTAATGACTTTCCTGTTATTTAAGGAAAAAAATCGATTTAACGTTACAGAAGCAGAATTTTTTTCTCTACAACTTTTATCTAAAACTTTTTAACAGAATTGCTTCAATTCTCAATATATTGCGATTTTTAACATTTATTCACGACTTTCAACCCCTTCCCGGGGGTTAATCTCAAAAATTTGTTCAGAACTAAATTCCTGAGATAGAAATCTATAGTAATTCATACATCACATCGCCTCAGCAAAAATCGGTTCACTTTCGTTGTTTTTAATTGGACTATAGTGATTTTCAAAATCATGTTCACATATTTTAGAAGCACAAAATATTTGATTTGTAGCAGAACTTGGTTAAACTCAAGTACAAAACAAAAGCCACACGCATATATTGGAAAAATTAATCTCTAAGGCTTTAAAAATGTTATTTCTGTAGATTGGAGCTGGATTTATGGACTGATCGTGATGCCCGCTGTTCAAAAATTAAACTTCAATATCACATACATTCGTTTATTAACCGATATTTGTTGTTCGTCGTTCTAACGTTTTTTGTCGTTGCTCCCAATTGACCAAATTTTATGTCTTCCTGTACAAAGCAGTCATACCTAGCTTTTTTGCCAAATAGCGTTCATAAAAAAAAATAACAGAAAATTTTAAAGTTAAACCTGAAGTATGGCGCTTCGATTCGCCGCTGTGGTAAAATGTTTTCCTTTTTGTTTTTAGGTCTTTTTTTACAATTTTTGTCTAAAAAACATTCAATTTGAAATGAAGCAGAGTTATTTGTTCCAAAAATTGTGAAAAAAGAACTAGAAACAAAAAGAAAAAAAATTCGCCACAGCGGATAATCGAACCGCCATACTTCAGATTTAATTTTTAAACTTTCTGTGTAGCCATTTCCCAGACGGTTAAAAGTATTCGCAAGTGGTATGAATATGGAGTTCGAATTTAAGGAAATTAAAAGTGCATTTAAACTTATTTTTCAATGACCTTTGCGAATCTTTTATTATTTTTTATGAACGCTATTCGGTAAAAAAGTTAGCTCGCGTTTGACAGTTTTGTACAGGAATCCCTATGTCGCATCTTATAAATAACACAGTGCAGATCTGCTGTTGAAGAACTCATTTCTATCTCACTTTTTTGATACCTTGTTACAAAAACAAAACAAATAATCTGTCACGTTACTTTTTCTAACTTATATCAACAAATAGTCAATAACTTAAAATATGCGGACATCGAGTAGCACAAAGTTTATAAATCCAGCTTCAAACAGTTTCCAGTGAAGTACTCTATCAATTCCTCCGCCTCTTCTGCCCTAGTGCTATATGCCACAGTGTCCTCTTACTCTCTGCCTCCCATTTTAAAACATTCAGCCACCTGTGATTCTTGGACAGCCCACAAACTGGCTCGGATCCAGCCGGGTGCGTTCGTGAGCCTAATCTAGCAGCTTATCAGATATTTCGTTACCCTCAATTTCCTCAAGACCAAGGAACCCATCGAAGGGTAGTTTTGTTGCCACTTGCCAGTTTTTTTAAAGATTGTCTGCATTCACAAATGGATAAAGACTTAAAAAGCTATTGGATTGTATTGAATAATTTTGTCCTCAAAATTTTTCCGAAGGCATCCATGGGCACATAACTGGATCGCAAGTATTTTTAATTGCATAATTTTGGGATAGCATCCTAACGCTATATTTTTGGCTAAGAATACCTAAGCCTGTAACCTCTTCAATTTTGGATTCATCTGTATACTAGTTGGAGTAATCATTATATGACTTTCCATCGGGCTGCGGTTCTGAATGACAACCACATAGTATCCATTGTCTAATTTCCTTGGATTTGCATCCACAGTTTTTTCAAACAGATCTGGCGATGAGAAGTCCAGTATCTTCGGGTATCCTGTCTTCTCCTTTCAGTATAGAGGTGTTAGGACCAAAAGTACTTCTAAATTCTACTTCGTGGAGTTATTTCATTGCTTTTTGTCCACTACACATAAGTGATCTTATTATGGATTATCTTTGGTCTTAGCCACCAGATCCTTACAAATAGTTACCGTGAAAGTTTTACTTACATGAGTTTTAAAGATGAGTTTAGTAACCAGATTTACCCTCAGCTGTGGAACTTATTATTTTCCTACGCCTAGTAAATGAAACTATGAAGGTTTTTGAAAAATTAATTGTAAGTTTTTATTTTTCACAACCATTCTCCATTTTTTCCCCAATTATAATGACAATTGGTTTTTTTATAATCAATTATATCCAGGTTATCGTGGAGGATAAGGGAAAATCAATAGATAACAAAGAGACGGAAGGTGATTGAGTTAAAATTGGAATTACGGGTTATCGAGCCATTAAAATCTTTTTTAGAACAAATTATTCCCAGAGCAAGGGTTTTCAATAGAATATAAATTGAATGTGAAATGTTCAAATAAAATACATAATTCTTTAAATTGAAAAATTATAAGTTCCTTTATGGCTTTTGGATTTGGCATAAATTATTTCAAATGATTTATCAGCAGATGATGTGGTAGATGTCTAGCTTACCAAAAATCAGTTGTAATATAATTAACATTTCAAAATAATTGATTTGTCGATTTTATTGGTGGAAAATTTGGAACTAAAACAAATATGTGGTTTGAATCACTTTTTACTTCGATTTGCCAGTCCACAGAATTAATTTCGAAACATTAAAAGCAATCGCTTCTCTAAATCAAATTGTACTGAAAAGTTATTGGTTGACGCTGAAAATATCGTTTCCAATCTCTACTCCAATTTTTAAATTGTTGCCGTGAAGTAATCAACCACCCCTTCTGCTAGGCAATTTACATAACTCATTACGTTTTGTTTCGACAGGGCCTACAATTAAATTGATTTCAGTCACAACGAAAAAATCTGTTAGTTTTGATATTATAGAGATTTTGGGTTAGATAGAAGAATAATGACAAAAAACACCCAAAGTATATTGACGTCCAATACTTCTGATATGAATTTGATTGCGTTGTTTACTTTGAGTGATTGTGAGGCACATACACATATACATATTTTATAGGGGCTGGAGATTTTATAAAAGAGGCCTACCTCTCGGAACTCTACCACCAATATTGATTATTTTAATTCAGAGGTAAAAATGGTATTAAGAACGGGTATCTTCACCCTCTCAGATGTACAGATTCTTTTTCTATTATAACTATTATAACTATCATAGCTGTCATAACTATATCACAATTTTATTAGATCTATTTTTTCTAAATCACAAACTTCTAGGTCACTAGTGCTGCGGTCCGATTTGTGCTTAGAGCACTGTCAGCACCTTGGATACCGGTCCGATTAGTGCTTTAAATTTAAATTCAGAGCTGTGGGAAGAAGGAAAAGTGCGTTGAAATTTCAATTATACAGTGTTATTCAGAAGTCCGCTCCCCCCTCGTATCTTTTGAACAGCTATACTTACATTAATAAAATTTGGAAGGTGAAAATAAAGTGTTGTAAACTTCTCTACGAATGGTAACAGGTGACGTAATAGTTATAGATGACGTCACAGTGCCACTCTGGCCAATAATTTTAAATAGGACCTTATGGCAAGTGATATCTCGTTTGAAAGGCATTGACATTGGCTATATAGCCATATTAATTTTGTCTGGGTTTAAACTAATTTTAACGGATAAATTAAATAAATACCAAAATTATTATTTCACATTTAAATATTGAAGATTTTTCAGTCCGCCTCTGGTTAGTTGTCAAAAAATTGACGTTTTCAATTTAATAGTATTTGTTGCTTCGCTTCGCTAAATAGCTTGAATATTTAATTTTATTATTGTTTAACGAGACGTTTAAGAGGTTACATAGGCAAAATGGTACGTACTCAAGCCGACAAAGTAGCAGCTATCTTAATAATTGGTGAATCTAGAAAGAATCTCCATGAAGAGGAACGTTTATTTAATGAGAGATACCCAGATCGCCCTATCTCGAGAACTTATTTGGGGGAGCTCCTTCACAAGTTTGAAGCTACAGGTAGTGTTCAAGATGCCAAACGATCTGGTCGACCAACATTTAGTGATGATAAAAAAATTTATATAGTTGCTGAAATGGTAGTAAACCCTACTTCCTCTTCAACTGAAGTTGCGTCTATCTGTGAAGTAAGTAAAAGTACAGTACAGAGAGTGTTGGCTAAACATAAATTTCATCGATACAATTTAAAAATGGTGCACCACCTTTCGGATGACGATCCCGACAGAAGACTCGAATCCTGTGAATGTATGACAAATAAAATTAGTCAAACCCATATTACACAAAAACAATTTGTTTCAGTGACGAAAGTACTTTTTGCCCCAATGGAAATGTGAATACACAAAATGTAAGGTATTGGAGTGATACAAATCCACACACCTTTCGTGAACAACATACCCAATTTCCAGATAAAGTCAATGTGTGGGCAGGTATTTTTGGAAACCACATAGTTGGTCCTGTTTTCCTAAATTCAAATTTAAGCGGTGAAGTGTATCTGGAGAAGTTACAAAATGCAATTGAGCCGTTAATTCTTGAAATTCTGGAAGATAATCCAGATGAATTCGGCCATCTGGAAATAACATTTCAACAAGATGGTGATCCTGCATATTATTATGGTGCAGTAAGACGTTACCTGGATGAAGAATGTAGAGGTAGATGGATCGGCCGGCGAGGTCCTATAGTATGGCCACCTCGGTCACCAGATCTATCACCATTAGATTTTTTTCTATGGAGGTACTTGATATCCAAGGTTTATACTACGTTACCAGATAGTATTGGCGTTTTGAAAGAAAGAATTATTGAAGAATGCAATGCAATTTAAGCTGACACATTCGAATGAGTACGACAAGAGTTTACTAATTACTGTCAGGAAGTAGACGGAGCACATTTCGAACACTTGCTATAAGAATCCATTGTTGATATTCGATTATTTGAATTTAAAAAAATTATTTCAATAATTTTGGTATTTATTTAATTTATCCGCCAAAATTGGTTCAAACCCAAACAAAATTAAAATGGCTATGTAGCCAATGTCAATGTCGTTCAAACGAGGTATCACTTGCCATAAGGCCCTATTTAAAATTATTGGTCAGAGTGGCACTGTGACGTCATCTATTACTATTACGACACCTGTTACAATTCGTAGATAAGTTTACAACACTTTATTTTCACCCTCCAAATTTTATTAATGTAAGTGTAGCCGTTCAAAAGATACGAAGGGGAGAGGGGACTTTTGAATAGCACTGTACTCTTTTCTATATTTGCCTATTTGCGTCAAAACACTGCATGAAACAAGGTGTCTGTCCTTTTATTGATATCGAAGGTGTAACTATTTCCACTCATTTTGATTATCCAAGGTTGTCATGAAGGTTTTGTTCAAATTTCAATTGGCAGTCCGAGCGTGAAAAACGAAACGAAAGGTCAAAATTGTTCCAGAAAGTTGTGCCATAAGCAGTTCAAACACCGATAGCTCTTCGGACCGTAGCATAAATGTAATCAGACTTTGATCTCATTTCATCTACCCAATTGCTTTCCTTATATCGTTATAAACCCATTAAATTACATCGTTATTGTAGACTAGGATTATGGTCGTGCACGCTGTTGAATTGGTGTTGAATGTTGTTTTATAACCCACAAAAAAGTATATCTAGACATAAGCAATAACATTTTTATATAATCAAAGTTATTTCCATCAAATAGATATAAAACAGCAAGATTAATAATATTTTTGCATTAGGCAGTGACACTTTGGGTTATGTATTTTAATAAACATAACCTCCAAAATTGAGGTATGCTACGAATAAGCCGACCCGAATATAAAAAGTGTAAAGTCACCCCTGGCTTACGTAGGATCAGCACTGAAATATTACGCAGGGGAAATAAATATGGCATTGAAGGCTTATCTGATACCATAGAAGGGAGGAGAATTATGAAAAAAAAACATTATTCACTTCGTGAATAATTGAAAATATGGGAAAAAAATTTGGTATTACAAGGAAAATGTGCTAAAAGAGATTATTGTATAGAGAACATATATTTTTCTGGTCGTGAACATTCGAAAATTTGATTTACTGCCTTAAAAATGGAATGGTAGTAAATGGGATTTATATTTACAGTTGTTATCGGATAAATATTGAAATTTGCTATTTGGCTAGTGAATCTTAACATGTGTATGAGTAAGCCTTTCATTTCAAACACAGCTGTTATCTTGTTTTGTCAATTTTTCAAATCATATTTGGCTGTGTGTATTTCCCAAAGTTTTGCATGTATTGTAGTTGTTACGATGTATTTAAAATCCGACATTGTAATTATTCTCAAGTGCGTGATTCAATTTGGGCACTAGTTTAAGTGCTTTGGGTGCCCATCCACGCTGCACATCTGTCTCGAAGTTTTCGAAGCCTTTGACTAGGGTTTCACGAGGCTCCGGAATTCGAGATTTCTCTTCTCGACTCGTCTCGTCTCGTCTTGTCTCGATATCGAGTGAAGACTGAATTTTTTCTTCGAAAAGAGATCTTCAGCTCTTCCTGTATATTAAGCTAAAGACACGAAATTTGGCAAATATAATTTGTCAATAAAATGATACATTCGACAGGTTTTTGCTCATTGTTTGTTTACATTTGTTTTAGTTGCAATTTAAATTCTTTATGGATTGTATAAACAGCTATAAGATATATCTTATAGGATACTAAAATTCTTATAACGGTCTACAAAACAATTAAATGATCCTTATACAACTAAAAAGGGCCCATTTTTATATACAACTGTTTGGTTGTATAACAGTTCTATTAAAAGTTTATACAGCTCTCATATGACTGTTTAATACACATTTAAACAACTCTTAATCGACTGTTTCATAATCATTTATACAACTACTATAAAATGATCTAATAGTGTGTCATGTAGTCACATCTATAAAATGGGATTGAAGCGGCACTATGAAGGTCTTACAAAATGGTTGTAGAATGCAATATATTTTTTTATAATGCTGTTATTTCGCGCACAATGGAAACATTTTGTCATCTGTAAGAGCATTTCATTTTTTAGTGAAGAATATCAGAACCAAATTATATTTCAATTTGAACGTGCATCTTACATTTCATTTGTAGAAATGGAGACTTATCAAAACGACTTGGGCCGCTTGGGCGGACATCGATAGTAAAATTATAATTTCATTTGGATGGTTTAATAGCACAAATTTTGATGCGCTGCAAATTTTACTGATAGATCATAGGTATATATTTGGCAATTCTGGTTAAGTTTCAAGAATATACTTAAAAAATAATAATAAAATAGAAAATCCTAAAATCCTTTTTTTTCATGATTTTAATAGTTTATCACTTCAAATGGATATTCTTGTTTCATGTTTCCAACTCAATTGCTCATAATGGCGGCGATAGCGGTACAAGAGTTGCTTATTTAAACATAGCGATTTATAATACAACAATTTTATCCCAAAGAAATGCCAATATTTTATTGTAAAATGGAACGGTAGGTATACGATAACTGTTTTATAACGAAGAATATTTAGGCACTATACAACTAGAAAGTGTTTTATAATGCAACGCAATTGAATGCTATACAATATTTATTATTCAACATTATACAGCGTTAATAAGACAAGCTTAAGTAACTATTTTATAATGTTGTAGCTGTTAGTTATATAGTATATTATAGAACTCTTATACGATAGGTATAAAAGTCTTATAAAATGATATTTTTGGTATTGTATAAACCTGCTTATGAGGTATTATATCATTTTAAATGAAATGATCGTATAATGCGTTATAGCATATATTGTAAAAGTTACTATAGAATCATTTAATACAACAATTTTCTTTAAAAAACAAAATTATCGCATCAAAAGGCTTAATAAAAACAAACAGTCCTTAAAACAACGCTATTCGACTGTTATACAATAATTCAGTCCTCTTAGAATTCCATTTTGCTAGTTGGGTAGCCTACCTAGTAGAATCATAATTTGGTTGGCAATGAAATACTGTTTAACATGAACTTGTTTCCGAAAACATTGGACTTCCCACCCATGTTTTCTTGTAAGGAAAATTTTTATCTAAAATGATTTAATAAAAAAAAATTCTTCAGTTGACGATTTCAACCCCTTCTAAGCATACTATTTAAGATATGTAGCTTTATTGACAATATTTACAAAATTTCCTCTCTTTAGTTTAATATACAAGGAAAATGAAAAAGAAAAACCCTTTTTTTTAATTCCACAAGGCTGTAACCTTTCTGGGAAAGGCTTTTAAAAAAAATATTCCAATTACCCATCTTAATTTTCATCATAGAATCACCCCTTAATTTTTCTGGTTTTATTTAGATAAACCCTGTATACATTATGTAGATTATATTTTATAATAACACATTGAGTTGTTGTTTTCGAAAATCTCGAAACAAGATCTAGAAATTGTCTTCAAGAAAAACTTCGAAGCGAGAGTTCGTTAATGTCGATCATCGAGACGAGACGAGACGAAAAATTCATTTCGAGACGAGATTTCTCGTCTCGCGAAAGCCTACATCCGACTACCGAACCGATCAATGATCTTTTCGTTCTACCGATTGTTTCTATTATATTCCTTATTGGATCGTCCTTATTTCTTCTTCGAAGATGCCCATACCATCTTAGTCGTTGTGCCTTTATATGTCTGACTATTATCTTCACCATTCATGTATTGATCTATTTCGTAGTTATATAGCCTTCTGTACCCTTCATTCGGAATATGTTTTGGGCCTATTATCCTCCTCATGATTTTCCTCTTTAGAACTCTGAGATTTCCTCCGTCTTTATCAGTTAGTCTCATATTTTCTCCGGCATATGTTATTACTGGTCGAATTGCGGCTTTATAAATTTTGATCTTGGTTTTTCTACTGATGCATTTGTCTCTTAGTAGTTTCTGATACTTCCAATACACTTTGTTTCCGGCGATTATTCTTGCGTTGATCTCTGCACTTCTGTTGTTCTTCTCATCAATTATTATTCCCAGGTATCTAAATTGACTTACTCTTTCAAATGTGTAATCTCCCATATTTATAGTGGCTGCGTTGTCCGTCTTCCTCGAGATTTGCATATATTTTGTCTTCTCTTGGTTGATTACCAGCCCTCTCTTTGCTGCCTCTTTTGTTAAGTTATTGAATGTATTCACTGGATTTTCTTTGTCTCTGGTAACTAAGGCTACGTCATCGGCATATCCTATTATTTTTGTGGAGCTGTGGCTGATCATTCCTTTTATGCCTATTGCTTTAATCACCCCATCTAGTGTTATGATAAAAAGGGTTGTAGACAAACTATCTCCTTGTCTAACACCTACTTCAATGTTAATATCTCCCGTATTCCCGTCTCTGGTTATCACCTTTGCAATCGCATCCTTCATTGTCATTTTCACTAGTCTTATTAGTTTTTCTGAAATTCCTATGTTCCTCATATCAGATATTAGCCACTGTCTGTTGACTGAGTCAAACGCTTAATGAAAGTCAATGAATAGTATATGTAGTTCTATGTCATGTTCATAGCACTTTTCGATTGCTTGTGTTAGTAAATGTATGGCATCTACCGTTGATCTTCCTTTTCTAAATCCCTGTTGATATTGATCTAATTTGGGTTCAGCCTGTTTATTTAGTTCTATTTTTATTAGATTGGTCAATATATTATAAGTAGTGTTAAGCAGCATTATACTCCTGTAATTCTTGCATTTGATTGGGTCTCCTTTTTTGAAGATCGACACTATATGTCCAATGCTCCACTCTTTTGGCATGCGTTCTTCTGTCCATATATTCATTATCAGGTGTATATACTGTGCAATAAGGCGTCTCCTCCGTGTTGGATTAGTTCGTTATTTATATCATCTGGGCCTGCCGCCTTGTTAGGTTTAAGTTGTTTCACAACATCTATATATTCCTCGGAAAATCGCTGACTGGAAGCCTGCAATCCAGAGACCAAGGGAACGTCCCAAACTCAGATGGGAAGATCAAGTGATTGATGACCTAAAGAAAATGGGAATCCGTGACTGGGGTAGAAAAACAGAGGATAGGAAGGAATGGAAGATGATTATAAAGATGCTGTAGTAAGCAGAAGATAATACACGGACTGATCCACCGTACAAAAAGGATCAAAAGAGCTCAAAATGAGCGGCCTATACTCCGACAACAGGAGTGCCGGCCTATATATATATATATATATATATCTATTATATTGGCGCCGATGTTTCGTAATCATTTTTATTATTTTTCTAATAATAATAAATACATTACAATATATCTACATAAATAATATGAAAGTTATTAAACTTCAATATGAGTTACAGGGGAGATAATGTTTATTGTTTATAAAGCATAATCAGAAATCCACGATAAGACTGTATTAACTGCAATCAATATTAATGTAACGAGTCAGTCAGTTTTCAAATGGGTGATACGACCGATTGTAAGTACTACACTCTTGAAGAAATCTCCAAGTACGATGGAGTAGACGATTCAAGCATTTGGATAATTATTAGGGACTGTGTGTACGACGTGACGAATTATTTGGATGATCATCCTGGTGGAGCAGGCATAATATTGGAATGGGCAGGATTGGATTGTACCGAAGAATTTGATAATTTTGGACATTCAACTGACGCTAGAAAAGAGCTTAGAAAAATGAAAATTGGCGAAGTCGTTCAACAAGAACGTAATACAAAAAATAAGGTAAAAAGTGGATTATTACCAAGACCAAAGATGTCGAAAATTTTTAATTCCCAAAATTTTAATTCAAAAAGGAGCTGGTTCTCCTTGTTAACATGTGGAATATTACGGTAAAGCTGTAAAAATACTTTGAAATTCGGATATTCTGATATAGTGATAGTTTGTTAGTTCGCCACACGCATGACTTTACGTTCGACAATAAAGATTAACCTGTATATAGTGAGGTAGGTGATATGTGTTGTTTATTTGTTGGTACTAAACTTCCTTTCTTCTTAATTGTTCACTCGAAACATTTCTGATGTTTAAATTCTCATCAATGCGTCCAGTTGAAAATCGTCCTTAATTTTTTTTTCTCTGAAAATTAATGAAGTGGTTAAATTATGTTGAAAAACCTTGTATATTAATTACTGTGTGTACATTGATAAGCTCCACCGTTTTTTTGTATATTCATAGATAAATCATTCCCCAAAATGTTATTGTTTTGGATAAGTAATGACTTTTTAAATTAACTTCGACAATGATTAATGATCTAACATATTTCCCTGGGCCCACTTTAAACACACTTCGCATTTTTCTAATTCTGTAAAAGGTTAAAGTGCTTTATAACATTTTTCGCGCGAATGAAAAAGTTCAAGTCATACAAAACATAATTAGTTTATATCATCCAACGGAAAAAAAATCACTGTCGACCTTCCGCTGCAAATCAATACGCTACCAGACTTGAGGTGATGAAATATCGTCCTTTATAGGTGGGTCTTTTAACAACGTTTCGGCTATTTACGACGAGATCAACCTTGAACAAAACTGCAAATCCAACTCGATAAATTCGTATTTTTGCCAGAGCTGATTTAATCACATTTTCCCATGTTCTAGTAAGGTCAGTTGAAAAAACTTGAAGATATTTTAAAAGTGACATAAATGAAAACAAGTATTTAATGAGCATACAAGGTTTATATTAAAATGAAACATAAATATTTTTTTGGAACTTTATTGGAACTTTAGTTCATTACGTCAGGTTATGTTTGAGCGACCGGAGCTCGCGACGCAAAAGATCTGACCGTTACGTTACGTTACGTTGCTTCGTTATGTGCCTCGCTTATGTGCGTGTGCTCTCTCCTGAGTCTCTCTTTAAATTATTTTATTCGGAATTTATTTCAATACGATCTCGCAAAAAATGGTATAAGCATCTCGAACTTTAAGGGTAATTACAACGTTTGCATGTAGATTCCTCTCGTGAAATTGGACAAAATGATATGAGGCTTAAGGGGTCTAGCATATTTACTTTTTGAAATACAGGGTGTTGAAATTTTGAAAACTTGAATGTTTTAATTCGATAACTTTGAAATGGATGGATAAATTGAATTGACATTTGGCAGGTTGTTTTTGAATGTAAAAGGGAATATTTTGATAGAAATAGTAGTTAGTTAGCGCACGAGGACGAAGTTTAGGCGGAGTGCTCAATCGTTCAAGTGCGATATGGGCAATCCACACGAGTCGAACAGCATATTTTTTTTACGACCCACTTAAGAAAAAAATCTAGAAAATAAAAATGTCTATAAACTGTAATATAACTTCAAATTGAAAATTTAACAATTCAATTTTATGTTTCCACAAATTTTTTTGTGGTAAACGTACAGTTCTTGAATGTCCAATTTGTATAATGGTTTGTATACGGTTTCCCTATTCAAATATACGATGCTGTTGTAAGTAGATGTTGCCAGTCGGACTCCCTCATGAAGGGTACCGTACCATTATCTTTAATATTCTGCTAAATATTTCAAACGTCTACCTGTTGTCGTTATTAATATCAAGCAGAATAATTATTTAAAAATAAAGTTAACAATAAAAAAAACTTCTTCACGGGGAATCATACCCGGGTCTACCGCGTGAGAGTCTGGTTTGCTTACTACTCGACCACCGAGGAATATGCAAATTGTTTATCTATAACGTCAGATGTATTACATAATTTTTGCTTAAAGGGAACTAGAATTCCAACCGTGTGTCCCGCGACACGCTCTACCTTTTTTTGTAAATTTTCTGGAAAATGAAACCCCAATCTTTTCTATATTTTTAATTCAACGTTTCGGAATTAAATTTTAAATAGAACAATATGTTGAGATCTATTTATACTAACAAAAAGTAAACCAAAAAATGAAGAATAATTTCCAAAAAACTACATAATTTATCAGTTATCGTATGAATGCGACTAATTTTATTTAGGTGAGACATATAAACCATTGAAAATCCGAATAAATGAGCACAAGAAGTATATTAAAGATAGGGAGTTCTTTATGTCAGGTATTTGCAAACATGCTTGGGAAGAGGAACATCATATTTAATGGGATTCAGCGAAAATAATATTAAAAGAGCACAATAATAGAAGACGAAAGATCATAGAAAGTTCTTTTATGCAACTAAATGAGGATAAATGTGCTGCTAGTATTTCAACCGAATGTAGTCAAATTTGGTTACCAATGTTAGGAAGAGAAATTTCCAGTTAAACTTAAAATATGATGTTTTCTCAATGTTGATAGTTAGTGGTGGACTCAATTATTTTTAATGTTTTTTTTTTCTCTCAAAATTTTTATGTCGATTTGAACATTCAACTTCTGGATGACTTACATATTTCGTCCTTTATGCTGTGACGTACATACCTTAAAAGAGAAGAAGCTACCTACGTAAGGGTTTACATAGGACCATAATTATGTCGTCTTCTTTTTCAAAATCGTGATAAAGTATAGATTATGCTTATGTTGTATTGCTTTCATAATTTGATTGTAAATGGGAGAATAAACCATATTTGTACGAACTATTAATTTTGGAATATCTACGTTTAAATCAAATATGTATGATGAAACTTCTAGTACGAGATCGTGTCCTCTTTCTGGCTGAATTTCAAAAATCTTATTTTGGCAAACAAAGAACTTGCATAGTTGGCTTGAAAATACGGATTAAGAGAAGGACACTTTTTTGCAGATGTCTATATTCAAGGATGACATTAGGTAACTTGCATAGGTAATGAATTGCTCCACAAAACTTGAGAGAGTTGATAAATACAGAAATTGTTTTTCAATGAATTACGATTTCTTGTGATAAAGTATTTAAATTGAATATTTTTTCCGCTTGACATGGTGTAATACAACGGGCA
>CAJUYG010000179.1:363669-421413 GCA_910591675.1 Galerucella calmariensis
TTTTTCTTCGATAATAATAACTTCCAGACCAACGATATTAGTTTTTGCATCGAAAATATAAAACTCAATTTTACTGTTCCATGCAACGAAAGAAAAAAAAACATAAAACGAAAACGTATACGCTCGAAAGGGCCGACAGGATATAACAGAAAGACCCCGTGGAGTTGTCGAAGATGACATAAATAAAAAGATAATATTTTCAGTGAGTACGGCATATTTGAGGGACTTTTTTTATTTAACGGTCCATTCATTTGGAATATAAAATTTCAGGTAGTGGATGATTTGATATGTCATATAGGTGTGCATTATAACTGCCTGACAATTTAAATGAAAATTCGACAGGGCCACAGATTATAAAGAGAACAGATACGAAAGCTTGACAGAGAACAGTAAAAAGAGAGAGAGAGATGGGTGGACATACCCATTTAAATGCCCATCGTCTTATGTCGACTCCGTTCGGGCTGCTTCGCGAAATTTGTCAACAGGGTTGTCAATTTGCATGATATTTCCTCCAATTTACGATCATAGGTCAAATATTTTATAAGCATTTTTTTAAGTGTGATAGTTATACAGATACAAATATTCGATAATTTACTTGTTTTAAATCCATTTTATCAACATTAAAAGAATAATACAATTAGAAAGATTATAATGTATAAAAATCATACCATAAATACACATAGATTCAAAAGTTTTGCATCACCTTCTTCGGATGCGAAGGAATTTTTTTGCGCTAACAATTTTTTGTTGGCTTGTTTATCATTGTTCACCATTTCAGTATGTTTCATATTTTTTGCAATATACAGATGTTTACAGTTTTTTTTGTAAGATAAAAATTTTAGTGCGATCATTTTAACATTCAAGGCATTTGATTTTTACGATTTTAAGTGCAGACATGCATAGTCAAGTCATAAGTGAGATTGACCGTGCAAGAATAGTGGCTTTAGTTGAAGAACGTCATTCTCAAAGGTTCGTGGCAAACAGAGTTGGCGTTTGGCAAAGTGATGTGTCTCGTGTATGGAACCGGTATCTCCAGACCAATTCTCTTCGTGATAGACCTAGAAGCGGTAGAAGGCGTGTTACTAATCAGCGGCAGAACCGCTATATCCACTTAACTATCCGAAGAAACCCGACCACGGCAATACCAGCACTCCAAAGAGATATGAGACATGCGTTGGGAGTTCAAGTATCGATCTCGACATTACGAAGACGAATACTTGCGACAGGTTTGAGGTGTCGCCGACCAATAAGAGTGCCCAGACTACAACCTGAGCACAGAGTTCGCCGACTACAGTGGGCTCAAGAACACGCGGCCTTGCCTGAAGAATTTTGGAATTCGGTGTTTTTTTCCGACGAGACAAGGATTTGTTTGGTACAAGATAGCCATCGAATACGTGTGTGGCGGGAACCAACGAGAGTTGCTCAGCTTGCCCATGCTCGCCCCGTGCCGCATTTCAGAGGAGGAAGTGCTATGTTTTGGGATGGTATCATGTTAAATGATCGCACAGAATTAATCTATGTGGAGGGAACGATGACTGGTGATAAGTATCTCAGAGAGATTCTACATCCTCACGTGAGACTATGGCGCGCAGCTGTTGGCAATTCCTTCGTTTTTATGGACGATAACGCCCGACCGCATCGGACCAGAGCTGTAAATGAGTATCTTGAAACTGAAGGGATCAATCGTTTGAACTGGCCTGCCCTATCTCCTGACATGAATCCCATAGAACATGCTTGCCAGGGCAGTGGCAGCACGCAGAAATCCACCCAGGAGTGTACAAGAGCTTGTTCATGCGGCCCAAGAAGAATGGCGAAATATTCCTCAACAGAATATCAATAATTTGGTAAACAACATGGGCAGGCGACTTCAAGCTTGCTTGCTTCTAGAGGTGGAAATACTCTTTATTGAAAGTTCTCATGCATGTTCTCACTTAATCTTTTCTTTAAAAAGTATCAATTTTTAAGAATACTTTTTATGTTTAAAGCAAGTTTATTATTGGATAATAAAAATTTTTGACAAATATACACCTTTTTTCTTTATTGAAACTAATTATTTGATTATTCTCTGATCGATTTATAATGAACACATTTTTTTTTCGGAGATTTAGGGTGATGAAAAACTTTCGAATCTATGTGTACCTATATTCTTTTTTTCACAAACCACATCCTTGGCAACCATGCACAATAACGGTGACGGCTAACCTAACCTAACATAATCAAAACGTCAAAACATGCTCAAAATCACTTGTAATCTGTGCTCAAAATTCATAACGCCATTTTTGTTTGCTTCATTGTTGGAAGGTGTTCAATCGGCGATATTAATTGTGTTATTTGACTAATCGATTGTGCGTTGTGGTAATATTAACTATAAAAATATAGTGGTATAGATTATTATTCTTATAAAATGGGTAAACATCACGGCGGAGTGTATTGTTCATACAAAGACTGTCCAAATTTTATTCGGAAAGAAAAATAAAGTTCTTCCGATTTCCAAGGGATGAGAGTATTTAATTTAATATCCCGGCCTATGATAAAAGAAATTTTAAAGTTTTTGATATTAACTTTGGTGCTACAAATTATTATTAAAATTCTTCCTTGCATAGGTGTATATTGTATTTCCTTTTTAAGAATGATTTGTACTTAAAAATTTGGTTGATTTTTGTAATTATTTGTGTTATCTAAAAATGTATTTATTAATTAATCTCCTAAGAGTAATGACTATTTATAACAAATCATGGAAATGTACATATGGGTATATAATAAATACATAAATATATATTTGATTATGATTACTGCTTTAATTCATGGCGCAGTTTTAAAGATTTAGTGGAAACTTCCAAAAAAACTAGATCCGGCAATAGAAATTGTTATTGTCCCCGAGTCAACACTGCAATTTGATAAGAAATTCAGAAAATATTTTAAACTGGCAACATCGCGGCTTTACCGAGTTAAATGTCCAAGGTCATTGACGACGGAGCTGAAAATCGTTTGATGTTTTACCGGGATTCGTATCTGTTCTCTTTATAATCTGTGACAGGGCATCTTTCACACCTGGAAAATAATTAGTAATAGATGTCAAAGATAATAGTTAAAACCAGACCTTTCATTAAAAAGCAACAACTACTTCTTTGGCTATATGCCACGACAGACATTGAATTCACATCTAAGTCAAACGAGGTTGGGATATTTTCACGATATAACCAACCATTCTGGTTTGTAATTAAAAGGGACAAAAAGACTTGTGGACCAGATTCTAACTATTTGCACCTCATCAGTACAAGGTAGATATCATCCGTCCAGTGACAGAGAAGTAGCTGTTGCTTTTTAGTGAAAAGTCTGCTATTTGAAAAGCATTTTAATAGTATTTAACTATTATCTTTGACAGCCAATGATAACACGCTTTACTAAAATGACATTTTTTTGAGAACACTATAATTAAGGGAGTACATGATCAGTAATTATAAAGGTACATATTTACATTCCATTTTATAAAATCTGAATATTTCAAATGGACGAGGTACACTATTATTATTATTAATAAAATTAACAACATATTTTCTTGATTGCTTTAACCCACTTTCCCGCACGCATTTTATCTTTGAAAGTGTCACTTTACCGCACTAGTGCGGGAAAGTAAAATTATGAAAATTTTGACCTCATTAGATAGTTTTTTACTTCGGAAGTTATAACTATTCTTACACCAGGTGAATAAATAGTCCATCAAATAAAATCAACATGTTTTCTAACTTTTTGTTGCATTTGTAATTTTCTGAAAATATAAAATAATGAAAATATTTTGATATAACCTTGTACACTCTTTAAAGTAGTGTGACACAAACAACTATCAAACCACCCGGGTTTGATATAAGAAAAATATATCAAATGAAATTCTTCCATCTACAAATGACCTAAAATTGTTGCCGTCACCTTCATCGTCATCTTTATGTGACCTGCAAACGATGCCATCCTCATCAACGTCATTCACCCACCAGTTAACACCAAATAGCTCCACTGGACCGCCAATTTTAAGTAATTCACAGAATGCAACAAATTGTGTTTCTAATTATAATGGATAATAATTATAATAGTTTTTGGTTTAAGTTTTTTATATGTATGTTAAAATAAAATAAATTTTGAAAAATGGGTTGATATACTTTTTTGTATATACGGTCGTAGAAAAAATAATGTTCCTAACTCATGCACAAAGTGTCTTTCCCGCCCTTGACCGCTTGCCCGAACTCCGCTTCGCGTCGTTCGGGTCAACTGCAGTCGCGTGCGGGAAAGTATCACTTCCGGCACTTGTTAGGAAGATAACTATTTATCATCCTATAAATAAAGTTTGTGTGATCCAAAACTTAGCTTGAGCTTTATTTTAATATTAAATCCTACATAATTATACTTCCAACTATTCAAGAGGGTAATATATCAGAGTATATGTTTGATTCCACTTCTCTCAGTGGTTTGGATAGTTTTTTGGAGAATAAAATAAAGTGGTAGATATTAGACTATGGGGATTTCAACTGCTCCTGTATACAAACTTATTAAGCCAGACAATGCTGTGAGCTGAAATTGAATTTGTAGGACTCTGGAAATAAAACAATATCCACCGTTTCGTAATAATATTGTCGAGAGTCCTGTGCGGAAAATCTCAACGGCTGATATATATATATCCTGAAAGTGGTTGTTGAAGTAATTGATATTATAAGATGGACAAATCGAAAGAATAGAGAAAAGGAAATTATTTGGAATAACTTGATGAAGTGAATTGCACAAGCACAACGATACATGTGTATTCGATCATTAGAAAAAACAACAACACACACAAAATGTCATCAAAATCGGACCAACTCTTTATAAGAAGTTCGGCATAAACTCGATTGCAGAGCCACCTACCGGAACTAATTGTGAATCCAAACCATATATTTACGTACTGAAACAGACACAAAAAATGTCATGAAATCGGACCAATCGTTTATGAGAAGTTCAGTATGAACCCGATTGCAGCGGCACCTACAGGAACCTATTGTCAATCTAAACTATTCTAGAATCAACTTGATCACAAACAAAAAATTTCATAAAAATCGGTCCAATCGTTTAGGAGGAGTTCAGTGACAAACACACGCACAACCTAGCTTGAAAGGGCTCTTATTGAATCCACAACGAGAGCAAACAAGCGTCTGAGGGTCACGCAGCATGCCTGCCGAACGAGAGCTTATTTACCCGAATTGGCACCAACGTTGTCAAATTTAATTAAGTAGTTGATGTGCGCATGCGTCCAAGCAGCCTTTAAACTTCTATTCGATGTGACTGAACGTGAGCTGATTAGCACAGTTAATAGGATACTGGGCTTACAGCTCAGAGGTCGTAGGTTCGAAACCCGGTTAGGACCTGGGATTTTTTGGTTTTTTCTTAGTTTTTTATATCTTATTTTCTGATATTTTTTAGATAGTTACACTTTGATCAACCGGGTTTGGGCCTGGGTTTCCTTTTGTTTTTTTTAGTTTTCCACTTTTTATCTTCTGATATTTTTATAAATACTTACACTTTGATCAACCGGGTTTGGGCCTGGGTTTTCTTGCTTTTTTTTTAGTTTTCTATTCCTTATTCATCTTCGGAAAGCCATGCTGCGTGACCCCCTAGACGCTTGTCGAGAGCAGTGCGTGAAAGTGAGATAGTGTTGATTGCTGATACTACAAATCGATTCTATCAGCCGACGTAAGCAGCATGGAAATTGAGAACTAACTAGAATAGTACTAGCGAGGAAGCGCTATTCCAAATCAGTTCGTTTGCAAACTAATCAAGCCTACTTTTAAACAAAAATTATTAATACATTGAAAATCAACCTAACCTAAGGCATCCTTTATCTACCTAAAATTAATACTACTACACATATTTGATTAAGTAGATAACTTACCAAGCAAGTACCTAATTCTGTCTTGTAAATGCATAATCCACGAAAAAAACATCGCGTTTAATGGATTTCTTCGTTTTAAAACGTCTGAATCTAACTAGATCAAAATGTTCAATGTCCAAAACAATAGAGGATAACCAAAGGTTTTGACAATTAAAATTTACAAAAGTATATCCAAAGGTTCAACAAAATATAATAAAAATAATATAACTCCCGTTAAAAAATGTATATTATAACCACAACCTCTGCATTCATCCGAGCAATTTTAAAATCTGTCTTACCACCTTTTAAAACCTTTTATTCCACTCTATATGGAAAACTGTGGAATAAACGTATATACAGGCTGAGAAAAGTCTTAATGCAACATACTATTTACACAGGTACGACAAGGAAAATACGAGAAAAACTACTTGAACGAGAGAGAAGAATAATGGGCTCATTTACATGCTTTTTTTTATTTTATGATTAGGAAGACCATATCATTTTTGAGGCTCTGTGCGAAAAATTAGACGTCAGCGAGACTCCTAAGTCGCCTAAAAAATTATAAACATCAAACAGCGCTCCTCTCCGAATTTCAGGCGTGACGTCATCGCATATTTATGAAATTTCTCGTTCAGAGAGTGGATACCGCGCCGATCGGTTTTCGGTTAGATGACTACTTAGCTAGTAACAGTATTTTGCTTGCTTATATGCTTATTATTTTTTATTATACGTTTTAGCAAACTCTAAACAGTGTTATGTGTGTGAAATAAGAACGTTTAGAAATAATTTAAACTATTCGACACAATGGACCAGAACCAGAGTAAAAAAAGCTATAAATATTGTGCGGTTAGAGAATGTGAAAATAGTACGATAAAAACATCTAACAAAACATTTATTTCTATTAATAAGGATGCAAAAAAAACGGAAGCAGTGACAGAAAAGCATGAAGACTCAAAGCATTCATTGATAAGTCAACATACTTTGTGTATTTTTGAGATTTCATTCTTCTTCCTATAATTAGGCAGTCTGCAGTTAAAAAAATTCCAATTTTTTAAAATTATTTGGAATTCGTTTTTCAAGAATTTCAAGTACGTTTTCAGTATTGTAATATCTAAGCCTGCTATTCGTAATTTTTCTTTTTTTACTTCTTCAAGGTGTTCTGAAAAACTATCATTGATCACCGCTTGATTTTTTTTCTTTCCAAAAACCATGGTACTTATAAACTTTTTAAAGGTCTCAGCTGATGATGAAGATAGCACTGTCTCCGTAGTGGACGGTTCCTCCCTCCTAGGATGGAGCCACATGACAAAAGCAATAACATGCTTATAGCCTCTGTCCGAAGCAGAACAATAACACTTAGCTGCATCTATTTTTTCAAACTCTAAAACAGTACAAACAACTTTGTAGCATTTGGAGTTTAGCTTATGCTCGGGTGTCATTCCTGCTTATAAGAAACATTTATTTATTTCTCTCTTCCAAGTTTTAATTAACTGTTATCTCCGTAACTTTGTCCACCAGACCAGGAATAAAATAAAACATCCTGAATCACCCTGTATATCATTTGAGAGAGCATGTATTTATGAAAATATTGACATTTTAAATCTTTCTGACTCGAAGATAGCCAAAAACGATGTGTCACATAGTATAAAATTATAATATAACTCGTGTTTTTGATTAAAAAACTCCATAATCATTAGAGCAAGTCCACTTCTGGAACATTTAAGTAGTCTGCTTTTCTAAAATTTTAAAATGAGGTCCACACATTTTATTTTATTAACACAAAAATTTTGTAAGAAGTAGGTACCTAATACAAAATAAATAAATTCTATGCGAGGCACGTTACATTCAGAAGCACAATACAATATTAACTTTCATATGCGGTGACGTCACAGTCATAGTATTTGGCCCGCTACGGTATGCTTGTTAAAATTGGTTGTATCAGGAGAACGACATATTCTATTGACATGAAATTTTCAGAATCATATTTTAATCCTTAGTACTTTGTTTTACGACAGTTAAAAGTGATTTAAAAATTTTAGTAAACGAGCCCATTGTGTGCAGTCAGAGATGGGCGTGTCCAGTTTCTTTTACCTAATACGTCCATTGTTCCCTATTTTACCGCTGATGCCAGAAGCGCAAATTGATTTGTACAAATGATATTTTTCGAGGTAGGTAAAACTGAACACTTTCATCCGCCAACAGTATCCTTTACAGAGATAAACTTTTATTCCTTTATCTTTTCGCTAAAAGCGTTGATCACGTTGGTTGCGCATGCCGTTGTATTTGAAAATAAAGCATTTTGTCCACGACCACCTAATAATAAGTCAATATTTTACCTCCTAACTAAAGGTATATGGTACTCATATATTAACTGTCGTGAATTATGGTTCATAATACACTGTAGTGTATTATGGTTCATAATTCACGACTAGAGATGGGGGTACAATATGAAATAAACTATTAAATCTGTGTATTTTGTTCAGGAAATTTGTTTCTGACATATATCGTATCTATAAAATATTGTAATTTTTAGTATTGATACTTTTCATAACGATATTTTCTTATATTAAGTATTTTAAAACAATATATTTATAACGGTACGTTGTATTGATACTTTCTACAGTATCGCCCATCTCTATATATGTCAAATTATTTGAAGTAGATGCCACAACATTTTGAGGTTAGTAATATGCCAAATCGCTACTGACATTTATTTATTAATAAATAAATTAAGTGTCGTGGACAAAGTATAGTATTCTACTCGCAATTTATGGCCACTTGGGTGATTGCGCCCCTCGCCTGCGGCTCGTGACGCAAACGTCACCCATCGTGAATTATGGCTATCATAAATTGCTCGTTTAATAATATACTATAGGTACAATGCAAAGTGCAAATTATAAAATGCTATATTTGGGGTCATTCGGCTGATACAATAGTTAATTTGTTTTTTGTGGCATTTGAAAATCGCCAATTCCTGTGAATAGAACCTACTCCCATAGTGGGGATAGTTAGTCTAACACGCCCAACGCTGACTGCTCAAAATTATTCTTCTCTCTCTTTCAAGTAGTATTTCTCATATTTTCCTTGTCGCACTTGTGTAAATCGTATGTCACGATAAGACTTCTGTATATTCTGTATATCATTCTCGATGCGTTCCATATTTCTGTTACCAATATTTAATTAACAGAATATAATGTTATGAATATTGATATACTATAAACATACTAATTCAAGTGACACCATTATCAATTTTCAGTCTATTAGTTTTACGTTATCAGTTTTATCGGGCGTGCCGGGAAAATGATGATAAAGGACTGCTTTTGTTGTCTATGCGGGTTTGTTCTCGTCGGAAGTAATGTAACTTTACAACATGAATGATCACACGAAATATAAAATAATTACCCCCATAAAAACTATAAGCTACGGGAATATTTTACTGGTTGACAAGTGGTATTTCTTATCAAAAATTGAAAAAAGATAACATTGTTGAGCTATTTATTTCGGGACCACATTGTATTATCAAAAGTGAACTAAGTAACTGTAATACCTCACAGAAAATTTAAGAATTTTATCTTTCACCGGAATCCACTCCGTACCTATATGAAAAATGGCAATTACAGGGATTGATTGATAAGTTTGGCACCATCAATCAAAGGCTTGGATGCTCTAGTCCTAGAAGTTTATAGGTATCTCCAATGAGACAATGTTTCATATTCTGTGAGAGGCTGTTTCCTCTTCCAAGCACAACTGACAGATAGGTTCCTTCCTATATATGCCTATATCCTATATCCTATATCCTATATCCTATATCCTATATCCTATATCCTATATCCTATATCCTATATGTGCTTCCTCAGGGTACAGTGACGGGTGAGTAATCCCGTCTCTCTCTTCTCTTGCCCCTGCTGAGGTAATTCAATAGTCAGCTTCTCCGAGGGTTTTTTGACCAGGAGTTAGCTGTGCTTCCGTTTTGGCGCGTGTCTCTTGTACGACTGATGTTTAGTTTTAATCCATCGAGATGTACAACCACGTGCAGCAGCTTTTGATATCCCAAATACTGGTTCGGGACCAGTGAATGCAGTTTCAGACCCTAGCCTTGCTAGTGAGTCTGCTTTCTTATTGCCTACAATACCTTTGTGCCCCGGGACTCACTTGAGAGTTAATCTATTATGGTTTGCCAGTAAAATAGTTTTTGTAGGCAGTGCCAGACCAGTCTAGATCTGATCTGGGGACATGCTAGATATTTTAGTGCTGCCTGACTATCTGAGAGTATAAGAATCGTTTTGCCTCCATACTCCCTTTTCATATTCAATTGTAAATACGTGTTGATAGCGTGAATTTTTTCTGGAATACAGATACAAACTTCCCCAACGATGCGTGAATATTGCACCTTGGTCTAGAACCATAGACTCCAGCTCTTATGACTCCGATGAATACAGAATATAAAATTAAGAAATTGAAAAAATGTATAATGCATATTAATTTGTTTTTGCTTTGAAGGTGAACTGAACTGAACTGAACATAGAAGCTTTGTCAGCAATTTAAATCAGCTACACTACAATATGCATAAAGACAGCTACAACGACTGAATAAGAGCTGAAGAAGCTATTCTTCAGTCATAACTGGCAGCCATAATGTCCAGTAATAGCTGTTTAAATTCTCCATTTTTGGGTGAATAAGAGCTTAACAAGGGTTTATTCAACATAACTTTTATACCGATATTCAGCTTTAGACTGAACAATAAACTGCTTAAGCGCTTTTTCAATCAATAATCAGCATAAATTGTTACTTGGGATAGGTATTGGTTCCTTCATGAAAGTGCCCATTGTACTCCAGTCTGTATGCAGCCATTACAGAGATAGTGCTACCTCATTTGCTCCCTTCAATATTGAATATTCCACTGAAATTATTTCTAAAAAGTTTTTTTTTGGTTATTCTCGTTAAACCGATAGAAATGTCAATTCATTGATCTTCGAATAAATCTTTTTATTACTGAAAGTGACTATTATTTTTTACGAAAATATCTGAATATTGCTTGGACTTGAATTATGTAGATTGTATAATATACCTAGTTGCAATTTTAAAAGTTTCTCGTTTTATGACTCATAATCATTTTATCGTTTTCGAGCTCCCTTTTAATGAAATTTTTTATGAGTTAATGACAACATACTTTATATAAAATATGCATAGTGAAATTCATGTTAACAAGTACAACCATGAAACATTTTAGCTTTTAATCGATTTGCGTGCAATGTAGTTTTCGTATTTTTGAAATCGAGGGCTGTGAATTTAGTTTCAGTTTCATTTGCATTATGTTGTGTAGCCCGAGGTGACAACATAGGCATGCACTATGACCTACTAGGAATCTTGTTACGTGACCAGAAAAGGTATGAAATAGATTTTTACATTATGATTAAAAATCTCAAGCCAAGCGCGAACTAAATATGATTTTATGTTCATCTAACCTAGTTTACCGCTATCCAAAAGTTTTTCCCAATGGAGCTACCGCACGTTTTCATCAAAGCTTCCGTAGGAGGAACTTTTGGATATAAGTAAATTGGGTAAGATGAACATGAAACAATATCTGGTATAGTTCTTTTACGATCTAATAAACTGACTTGGCTTGACTTAGGCTTGAGATGCAATAAAACCAAGAACATTTTCGGACTAACCGTGCAGAGCTGCAATATACCTGATGAAAAATAAAATGTACTAAAAATTTACAGTCAGGCTGCGCTTAAAGCAATCCAGAGCTCTAAGGTAACATCTCGGCTGGTATGGGATTGCGGCAAAGAACTTAGAAGACTGGCGACTCGAAACAGTGTAACACTGGAGTGGATCGCATAACACGAAGGAATCGCTGGCAAAAAAAATCTGACGAACTCACAATAGCAGGATCGTCACCCTGATGAACGGATCCGAACGAACTGTGAGCATTCCCAGATGCTCAACTAGATCATGGTTATTATTATTATTATTATTATAACTACAATAGAAATAAGGGCTGAGGTGGGAACCTATGAAGCCCATGATCTGAGAACATAAATAAGTGCTTAAACGCCTATAAACATGATAAATGACAAATTAACAATAATTGACAAAATCCTAGTTTTCAAGAATAACCGCAACAACTATATCTACAGCGAAAAAAGATATAAATAAAACAAATTCAGATAAATAATAAATGCAACAATGCGCACTATTAACTATTAAATAGAAGTCTATCAATCCTGTTCTTAAATGCGTTATCTGATGGTGCGTCAACAACATCATCAGGAAGATTGTTCCAGACATCAAACACTCTGTTTGGGGAAAAGTGCTGTCTTACTCGGGATCTAGTGGACTCCTTCTTAAGTTTAAATGGGTGACCTCTTAGTTTAAGATCAGTGTTGAATAGAAACATAGATTGAGGATCACCAAAGCTGTACTTAATGATTTTATAACATAATATCAAGTCTCCCCGAAGTCGACAGTCTTGAAACGAGATGAGATTCGCCCCAGTCAGTCGCTCCTCATGCACGTTTTCTAATAAAACTTGGTCGCGAATAAGATCAGGATACCACACAGGACCCGCATATTCTAAAATAGGACGCAGGTAACATTTGTACAGTTTACAGTAAGTTTCAAGTGGCACTCTAGAGAACGTTTTTTGTATCATATAGAGTCTGGATTTCGCGCTGTTGCATACGGACACAACATGTTCACTCCACGATAAATTTGAGTTCACTAAGATGCCTAGGTCATCATGGCTGGTAACCGTATTTAGTAACTTCCCATTTAAGTTATATGGTAAATAGGGATTGGTCTTGCCAATGTGGAGTACATTACATTTATTAATGTTCAGGGTCGTAGGTCGTTTTGGAGGGTAAGATGGTCTCTTAAAGGGTTAACAAATATTTTTGTGTCATCGGCATAAAAAGAAACTGAGTTTGAGACCAATATTTGAAGATCGCTTGCGTAAACAACAAACAGCAATGGACCAACGACGGAACCCTGTGGAACTCCACTAGAAACTGGCCTGTCATTGGAGAAAAGGGTGGGTGAAAGTACAACACAATAAACACTAGAAGAATACACCCAGACAAACACATGGGAAGAAATTCATAAAAGTACCATCAGAAAAAGTAGCGAAAGAACAGCTCTCAATGAGCAGGAACAAACTACGCAACATAACGGGGCTTCTTAAGGGATACTTTCCCACAAAGGAGCACCTGATCTAAATAGGGCTGTATAACGGAGACCTTACTTGCAGAATATGCAAAAACGACACCGAAATAGCTCTGCACATATTATGAAACTGTGAGACGTTGGATCACAGGAGGTAGAAACTGTATGGAAGACCCTAAATGACTCCAGAAGACCAACCAATGAAGAACTTGTATGAGCTAATACAAGGAACGGATTAGCTGAATGGGCTGTAGTCAGAACACTAGGAGGTTTCACAATAAGCCCAGGAGGTGCCGCCAACAAAATAAATACGACCCTGTCACGGCTTATACTTTTATGGCTTTATGAAAAAAACTATATTATATAACAAGAGAATTTGAAACAAAACTGAATGTTAATAAAAAATAGAAAAATAAATAGTGTGGATTTTTGCCAAAATGACTTTAAGCTTGAAGGGCTTTGTTATCTTATTAAAAAAATAAATTTTCTTAAGAAAAAAAGAAGGAAAAAAATTATGGGCGCCACTAATTTTCTTTCCGGAAAGAAAATTAGATAAAAATCAAGAAAAACTGAAAATACGGTAGTGAGAGTATAGTTTAAGTGTGTTACATAAAACTTGCCAAGTAAAAAAATGAATATATCTATTTAGAAAAAAATTGATTTGAAAAAATGCAAATTTGAAGTAATCAGATAATACAACTTCGGACCTCATTCTAGTTTTGTAGATCCTTTGAGGAAGCGTTTTTTCTATAAAATTTGAGGGTAAAAAGATATGCACGAAAAACGTTATTTTCCCCGAAATCAAAATCTTATTCTACATCAAGTTTGCCTTCTTGACAAGCAAATCAGCCACAGGAGGTAAACATTGTAAAATGGTCATTTTCAGGCTATATTCCGTGGACTATCCGGTTTGTAAAATAAATCGAAATCATATAAATCAAATATAAACATGTTTTATTGAACATGCGAGTCGGATACCACTTTTAAATTCACATACGTGCCCTTTAGTATCTGCCGCATCTAAAAAAGTGAACGAAAGGAAAGTGCATGTAGAGAGAAAATTGATTTTGCACAAAAACAAACGACCTTCACCTCAGTTTTCGAGTGGCTAGCAAAAAATAAAATAAAAAAGGACATCCTCTCGTTACGTGATTCGTGTTTTCTTGCAGGATTTCAGTATTTTGAGTTTTTAAAAAAACGGATAAACTAAAAAATAAGTTACAAGGAATGTTTTGTATAGAGTATGAATATATAATGGGAAAATGTTATATATATGGTTCTTATTTCTAAGTTTTTACATAGTCTTAGTGATTTACTGAACTGTTTTGTTTGTTCCTGGCGTCAGGATAAAACTTTCTCCAGAATAAATATCTTCCCCAATTCCCTTCTGTGTCCAAATTTATCCAATGATTGATATATCTCTAAAAGCATCGTGAGTATTGCCTTTTAGACAATTTTCAGAATTCCGAAGAGTAACAAGTAATATATTTACATTTTTTCTATGCCCATGTCCGTAAACGTCAAAAAACGCACTATCGACATTCCATGTGAGTGACAATTATATCATATATTAAAATAAAAAAAGATCTTATTTATACAGCTTTGAAAATTTTTATGAAATACGTTCGTATTCATATTTGATATCCTAACACAAGTTCGTTATTGGACTTGAATACTAATGACACTTACAGTACTCACACTATAACACCAATAACGAGAATATATATAGTGTGGAAACCACTTATGGAATAAAATTCTTTATCTCATTATTTTTGGAAATTCATAAAAAATGTCGAGACACGTCACCTTTGAATTGAGTTGTGCGTTATGTAAACATAAATGTAAATGTACAGGGTGATTCACGCAAGTATGCCACAAACTAAATAATGTCTGGTCAATTATGAATTATACAGGGTGAAATTTCAAATTTGATAATTTATTACACTTGAAATATTGGTAGTTTTTTAAATTGGCTAAATATGAAGTTATCAAAAATCTAAACTAACTAATTATTAGACGTATTAGCATATTAAACAAAACCTGCTTCGCCCATGTATTTTATCATCAATATCTAAAAATTGCCTAAAAACGCCAATAATTAGACGAAATCGGTAAATAATGTGGATTGTTTTAAATCGGCAAATAATGTGGATTGTTTTCTATTCTGTCAATTGTTGATGTGTTGACAGTTTATACTGAAAAAGTAAAATCTTTGTCAAACACTCTTTCCTTGTCGACACAACAATGAAATATTTAACTGAGACTCACCGAATTGAGATTTTAATGATGATCGGGTACGGGGATAACTGCAGAAGTCAAGTTGAAGTGGCAAACTTATTTAATCACAGGTATCCCAAATTGCCTAATATTTCACAAAGTACTGTGTCTAAAATTCATGCACAATTCAGTGTACTTGGACATGTCAAACCATTGAAAAGAAAACCACACTTCGTTGAAGATTATGTGAAAGTGGATATTTTGTTAAGTGTTTAAGAGAATCCAGCTTCAAGTACACGTCAAATTGCCCGTGAAAATAATGTTAGTCATACAACGGTTCTAAGATGTCTTCATAAAGAAAAACTTCATCCCTACAAATTAACTTTTGTGCAGGAGTTAATAGAAGACGATCCAGATCGTAGAATGGATTTATGCGAAAGATTGATGAATAAGCTGAACAGAAATGAGATAGCTGTTGGTACCATTCTTTTTTCTGACGAATCAACATTCACATTTAATGGAGAGGTGAAGCGACAAAACTGTAGATATTGGTAAGCAGAGAATCCTAATTGGATGCGTGAGACACATACTCAGTACCCTCAAAAGGTGAACGTTTGGGCCGGTATCATAGGCGACCATATTATTGGTCTTATATTTATAGATCGAAATTTGACAGCTGAAAAATATTTAAATATCCTTAGAAATGACGTTATTCCTGCGTTGGCAAACTTATATCCCAACGCAATAGATCCTAGCTTACCGAATCAAAAAGTGTTTGGTTCCAGCAAGACGGGGCAACACCCCATTATGATTTAATGGTAAGAACTTATTTAGATGAAATCCTCCCCAATAAATGGATTGGACGGAGAGGTACTATTGAATGGCTAGCTAGATCGCCAGACCTCACGCCGTTAGATTTTTTTCTGTGGGGTTATCTCAAGATTAAAGTATATGCAACACAACCAACTAGCATTGTAGACCTCAAAGACAGGATAACTACAGAAATACGGAATATTTCACCTCAAACTTTAAACAAAGTTGAGGAGGAGAGAGGAGAGGAGAGAGAGGAGAGGAGACTGTGCTATTGCCAACAACTAGGTGGAGAACATTCTAAGCATTTATTTTATTGTATTAAAATCAAATACATCAGGTATTTTATGTATGTGTTTAATAACTGTGAAAATAAAAATTTCACCCTGTATAATTCATAATTGACCATACATTATTCAGTTTGTTGGAATCGGTTCATTAAGAGGATTTCCAAAATATGCAAATATACAGGGTGTTTCATTAAAAAAAAAAACACCGACTATGGCTTACTTGCGTGAATCACCCTGTACATTTACGTTTATGTTTACATAACGCACAACTCAATTCAAAAGTTAACGTGTCTCGGCATTTTTTATAATTTTCTAAAATAATGACATAAAGAATTTTATTCCATAAGTGGTTTCCACACTGTATAATATATAAGTCCACGCTAATGAAGTCTATGCTTGTTTAGGGGTACAGTCGGGGGCACAAATATATATGAAAATTCTAAATTATTTTGATAATTATCAAGGAATTTAAATTTCATCGTTAGAATGACGAAAGTTACATTTAATGTGATGCCCACTTGATGTTGATATTTTGGCTACAGTGACCTATCTTGTGATTGACTTAATATAGAATAGAAAAAAGAGTGAGAAATGATATTACAAAATTAACGCTTAGGTATTATGAGCCCTATGTTGATATCTTGGATATATTTTTTAAATGTAACTTCTGTCAATCTGACGATTATATTTTAAATATCGAAATAGTTCTCAAAATATTTTAGAATTTTCATATATATTTGTGCCCCCGATTGTACCTCTAAACAAGCATAGACTTAGCGAAGAAGTTCCAAATGCGCTTTCACTCTACGGTATTCGCATGCAGTGGGAATCTCACACTTTCAGGTAAATTTGCCGAGCTGTACGTGCCTTCATATTGTGCTCTTCAAATTAACTAGTCCTTATCACAATATCAATAGCTAGCGAGTACGTCTTCCTGATACTGAAAAGGTTGTGGGTTTTCCTTTCCTATTTTTCATATTCTTGTGTCTGTCCAAAAGGTTTGTTGAGTATGCAATACCTACTGCCCATCATAAGCTATTTATATTTTTTGCAGTAATTCTTCAATTAGCTATTCTTAAGATTCTTAACACCATGCACCAAGTTTTTGTAGCAATTTCACGCAATTTTATAAAGGTTCTAATCTACTAGGTACTCAAAAAAACTTATCATCTCTATTGCTCATCTAACCTGACTTTCAAGTAATTTTGGACAAGTATGAATTCTCCTTGCATGGTGCTGATTACTTTCCCAATTGCAGGGTTGATATGATAATCATTATTCTGATGTTTTTGTAATTTTTTATTTCTGTGATACATTATAAAGTTACACATGAGTGATCTTAAAATATGTGTTTTCTTTTCAGCTTTTTGAGACAATATTTGTGTAGAGCCTTGTGTGAGTGGGAGTTTTTCACTTTCTGGAAAATGTAACTAGATGATATTGTGAGCACTAACAATTTCCTCTTGAAATAACTTTTATCCATTCAGCTTCCAGATGCTCACCTATCGCTAAAGTAAAACAGATACACTTTGTACACCTGCTCTTAAATTACGACCATAATTTTCTTTAATTCTGAGGTTCTTCGAAGACAGAGGATATTTACCAATTGGAAATGATTATCTAAAAAATGATAGAAACAAAACTTACTTTATGGTTTTAAATGAAACTAACTGTTTCTGATTGACTCCACAATATATTTGTAAAAATTTTTAAATTGCAAGTAAATTGACAATTGTTTCGAAACAATTGTCAATTTACTTGCAATTTAAAAATTTTTACAAATATATTGTGGAGTCAATCAGAAACAGTTAGTTTCATTTAAAACCATATGATGAGTAGATTCCACGAAGTGGGGGTTTATACAGTTAACTCAAAACTTACTTTAATTAAACTCTCCTACCTACCACTCATAATTCCATCTTCCTCTAATTTTTGGTTTTAGTTAATTTTACTTAGAACTTACAATAATAATTGTGTCATGCATGACACAGTTTTCTCTACATTGGTTAACCATTATGTAAGACTCAGTGAACAGTCTTCATTTGGTATGACATTGTTTTGTTGGTGTATAAAAGCTAGTTTTCACTGAATAACTTTTTGTTATACACTATTGTACTTGTACTCTTTCATGAGTATATTCACAAATCTCGCATTAGAGTCAAGCTATTTCATTTTTAAATACAATACAGAAGTAGTGATTAGTTTCCGGAAATTCAACGGTGTAATAAACCTTGGTATACAATATACAATATTATGCGCTCAGTTGTTCCTGAACTGAAAAATCAACAAGACGACGATATCCACCAAGCTCTAAATGGAAATTTGTTGCAATTTCAGCAAGACGGAGCACCTACACATAATGGTATGCAATAGCAGTTTGGAACTGGCTCATTCATTCATACGTTTGGGTTGTGCTCAACTGCCGAGGCACTTGAATTGAATCTTTGAACTGTCACCCATGTTACCTACTTCCATTCCAGAAGCTTCTTGTCTTCTGTATAGGCTTGGGAACTGGCTGGAGAATAATTATCCCACCCAGGTCACCAGAGATTGAGGATAAGATTAATACTATGTACCTCTTTGTTACGACCTTCGCACATGTATTGTGTATGCCTACTAGAATGGTAGAGTTGTTTATATAAACGATACCTCAATTTACAATAGTACTACAGCTACTTTTGCCAACCTTCATACTGCAAGAACCAAACGTTATGGCGAGCCCGCCCTCATGCGCATAAACTCATTTTCAATGTCTCCTCCCACTACAACTCTTATATAAATGATCTGTACAGAGGCGTATCATTAGTTGTCTTCCAATTTTGTTGGCATTGTTTAAAAATGTTTTTATTTGTCCCAAAGTATGGGAAGCCATTTTGAACATTTGTTCCTGTTATATTTAGTCTAATATTTATTTCTGGTACTTTGAGCTTAGGAGTATTCTCTATATATGATAAGTTTAACCACAAACCATAATCTTCCAAAATAATCACTCTAAATGTAAACTCCTGAAAATACTTCTCTATTTACTATAAAAACAAAGTTTTATTACAGACGGGCTACCGTGGCTCAGTGGAAAACTCTAAGGATTACTATGAATAAGTTTCACAACTAGTTCTTTTTTAAAGTCATCTTATGTTCGTCAAGTAGCAATTTTGACGACGTTACTCACTTAATACACAAATTTAGTAATGAGATAAAAGTTTTAAAAACGTTTCAGTGACAACTTAAGTTATGTAAAAACGTTTTCCCCACGAAGTGCTGACTAAGTAGGATTAAACTATTGGAAGGCAATTTTTGAGTTGAATTTAAAAGGGATTTCCGTAAAATTCCTTCCGCTAGCCGTTTTCCAAATATTTTAGAGAACGTGCCGCGATACAAACATAAATAAAGAATTGAAGACCCTTATTTGTGTTCTAGAAACGATTTACAAATATACCGTTTATTTCGCGTTACAATAAATTATCAATTTTTAACAATGTTTATAAAAAATTTTATTTTTGAAAATTGGGAGATTCGGAACGGATTAAAGGCGCGCGTGTTTTTTAGTTTTTAGAACTATAGAACATGGAATGCGTTAATAATTTCTATTTCGTAATCAAACATATGATATATTTTGATTTAACGGTATTCAGAGGACAATTGAAAAGTTAAAGTTAAAAGCATCCATCTGTTAAGGCCGGTGGCCGTTAAGAAATCACTTGTTCGAATATTTTTTTCAAAACATCATCTACTACTACTACTACTAAATGTGCAGGCGAGCCTTGTCCTGGACAACTCAAGCCAAGGTTCCGACACTGAGGCCACTGGCGGGCCCATTGTGCCAATCCTGCTACCTAGTCATCCATGAAGCCGAGCCCTTCAATAAAGGCCACAACCTTTTTCAGTGGATGCCTGCTTGTGTCTCCAGGAGCCATGACAGTGACTCCGAAGATTCGTCTGCGTAATACAGCTCAGTGTGGACACTCTAAGAGAACATGAACTGACGTTTCATCAGTCATGCCGCAACCCCTACATAGGGAACTTTCCTCTACTCCTAGTTTGTAGAGGTGCTTCCTCATACAGGAGTGCCCTGTTAGGAGTCCTACTATCTTCCTTAGCCTACTCCTTGGTAGTTCAGTGGCTGCCCTGGCGTGTCCATCAGTCCATCCCTTCAGTAGAAGTTTGGATTGTCTAGGACCCTGCAGAGCATTCCAATGAGCGAGGTGCTGATTCCTCAGCCACTTCTTCGTCTCCTTGCGTATTCTTTGTTTTGTTAGGCCCAGGGTCGGGCCCGGGCCGCAGAAAGGAGCTGCCGCCCCTTCCGCAGCCAGTGCATCCGCCATCTCGTTGCCTTCAAAACCAGAGTGGACTGGAATCCATTCTAGCCGCACCACGTTCCGCCTTGCAAGATTAGCAAGTAGTTCTCGACATTCGTTAGCAAGTCCTGAGTTGCTGGTATACCCACTCAGGGCTTTAATTGCTGCCTGACTGTCGGAGTATATGGTTATGCATCGATCCACATAACCTCTGTCTAGGTTTATCTGCGCACATTCCAAGATAGCATATATCTCGGCCTGATATGCAGATACACCCTCACCCAATGGTACACAAACCTGTGTTCTTGGGTTCCTGGAGTAAATTCCAGCCCCTGCTCTATCACCGGAGCATGAGCCATCTGTGTACCAGACGGTCCCATTAGGCTGTGTATTCCTCTCTTTTTCCCAGGACTCTCTATCCCGTATCATGGCCCTGTATGGGGTAGCGAAGTAGTACTTACGCAGGCATTCATCAGCCGCTCGAGCCAGAACTGGAATATCTTCCAGGAGCCGGAGCTTCTTGATGTGCCTGCACTCTTTCCCTCTTCGCACGTATCCCAGCCGTTTTAAGCGCAGGAAAGCCCTCCCCGCCTCAGCCTCGATCACATGGTGAAGAGGCCGAAGACCAGGGATCACCTCCATCGCAACAGTTGGTGTAGTCCTCATGCAGCCAGTTGCCCCAAACTGACCACCCTTTGAAGGCGTGCCATTTGCGATCTAGCCGTGACCAAGGTTACCCTCGGCCACCAGACCAGAGCCGCATATGTGAGCGTAGGCAGCATAATCACTCTATAGAACCATATGATCGTTTTGGGGGTCAGTCCCCACCTCGGACCAATGGCTCTCCTACAGGCCCAATACGTGTTTGTCACCTTGCTTAGGCGACTATCAAGATGAGCCTTCCATGTCAGTGATTTATCAAGGATCACTCCTAGATACTTCACCTGTTCAACCACCGGCAGTGGTACTCCATCAAGATTTAGACCCTCAGGGCTTATACCTCTCTTTTTGGTGAAAGCAACTATCTCAGCCTTGGCAGGATTAACTGCAAGTCCGTGTTCGTTACACCACCCATGTACCCTATTCAGAGCCCTTTGCATGAGGTCCCTGAGAACGGTAATGTGCCTTCCAACAACAAGGACATCGATATCATCGGCATACCCAATCGTTAGAAAGCCCTCACCGTTTAAAAGGGTTATTAGCTCGTCAATGACTAGGTTACACAATGTGGGCGAAAGAACACCCCCTTGCGGACATCCCCTAGCGACGATTACTTTTGCTTTTACTTTACAAAACATCATTCTGCTAAGAAACTAAAAAAAAAACAGAATACAAAAATAATATTGGTTTCTTATATTCCTTCATAGGCATACGATGCGCAACGTTGCCGCTGCTTATATCAAATAATGATTCGCAGGAACAGACGATTTTCAGTAATTTGCTCACTTTTACTTTCAAAGACTTACATTACTTCACTTTAAATGGGCTTGTTCAAGAAAAATTTTTTTAGTTTATAATAGAAACTAAAACTCATTTTAAACAGATTCCCAAAATTTTAGATTTTTCCGCGAACGTTTAAATCCTCAAATTAATGAAAGAAATTGGATTGAACGAAAACGGGGCGTGGTTACCTGTGACGTCACACTGCATATGCTATACCTAAGGTTTGCAACGCCGCGAGTCAAGAGCTGTGTATTGTGTAAATTGTATCGTTTTGTGTAAGAAAAAAAAACGCTGGACTGTTGACTGTATCTACTGTTTCGTTATTTTATTGTGAAGGGAGTGAGGAAAAAGTGGTAAATTAATACTATTTGATTCCCGACTGTCCTAACACATCCAAGAATGCACCAGAAAAATATATATACATTAAAACAGTGAGCAGTGGAACAGTTAAACTAAAACCTTGAGTAGTACCGAGATTGTTTGACTGTCTAAAAAATAGAGTAACAATGCGTAGTTCAAAGCCACGGTCACAGTTTTTACAAGTTAAGCTCAGAAAATAAAGCCTCTGATAATGATAAAATGGAGGAAGAAAATCAAATGGATATCACACGAATGTAACCTATATCTCGGTCCAGGCTTGCATTAGGGCTTATGTACGTTCCAAAGCGATTCAATGCGGGGGCGAGGGGTTTTATATATGGAAAATGGCTAAAAAGAGAAAATGCACTAGCAATGAGATCGTTCCAAAGAAATCGTGAATGGAAAATGACGGAAAACCTATGAACGAAGAGTTTTCAATATCCACTAGCGGTCCTTTTTATACATTTAGCTCGTCAGAATTAAGTAAGTCAGATCCGAATAGCTCATTTTATCCAAACACTAATAGGTCAGACGAAATAGAATATTTTATTTGATCGAAAAAAAATCCAAAGCTTTATTTGGGAGTTTCGAGTCATTCATTGTTGTGAGCTTGTTAACTAAAAAAATGTGAACTGGACAAGCTTGATATCTTTTTAACATTAAAAAAGATCAAATTGAATTTACCTTATAGGATATTAGGAGACGATTTTGGTGTGGCACTTTCCAGAGTATGTATCATTATACAAAAAACTATACCGTTATTAGCCAGTCACCTTTACCCATTTGTGCAAGTTAAGAAAAGACTTCCTACTTCCTCCAGACGCAGATATGAAAATGTACAATGTATTATAGATTGTTTTGAAATTTCGATTCAGAAACCAAGTGTGAATTCTTTGTTTCTATTAATACAGTCCCTCACCATAAATATATCGACTTCAAGTGAATTTGCAGAATCTGCTTCAATAAATTAATCCAGTATCCACTGACTACATCTTTAATAGAAAAAATCACTAAAACTTTTAAAATTTAAAGATATTGCAGCTGTAACCAACTTTCTTATGTGAAACGCAGCGGTGTGCAGAGCACAATATGCAATGTGACGTCACGGTCGGTTCTGTCGCTTTTTACGGGAGCTCCATTTTCAACCTCCAATATCTAAGTAGTGGGGAAAGTTCAAGAGCTGAAAATTTCACTAGTTATTTTGATGATTCAGTTGTACAAAATAACGTAAGAAAAACCGAGAAAATATTTCATTGATAACAAGCCCATTCAAAATTATGTATTCTTTTGAAAAACTACTCTTCTACAATATAAAAAAAATCCCTACTAGATCCTTACAGTAAGTAGGTGCAAAGTTCCCAGCTTTAATAAACTTGTTAATCGTTTAATTAATTCAAAAATTTCATTGTAATTACTAGTTAAGTGAAAAATTATACCAAACGCAGTCAGTTAACGAGCTGTCGAATCTATGGACAATGAAAATGAAAATTCATCTACATATTCTTTTATCTTCCTCAGGAAGAGGTTTCGTTCAACGTTATCTGAAAAATGTTTTGCTGGTCGAGACTGAATGATATTTGAGGAGTTTATCTTCCTTCTGGTTATTTTGCTGCAAACAGTCTTGCTCAAACTGCAAACTGGACTAAAATTTTGGCACAAACCTTCGCACTCGCTTTGAATTTTACTTTGTTTGAACAGTTTTCTATATGAAAGGTGTAAAATCTATCATTAACTTTATCATTAACAATTTACAAACGTAACAGCATCTAATAATTTTCATTTCCATCGCGGCCACATGGTGAGGCTAAGGCTCTGTATCTGTATCTGTGGAGTGGGGAGGGTGAGTATAGGCTCACAACACTTAGGCCACATGTGACCCATTCTACATCCTCCCGAGAAGTTGTCTTCCTAGGTCATCGTCCATCATGTTCTTCCCAGGAAGGTGAACAGGTCACTAGGAGACATCTCCTTTATATCGGCAGGTGTAGGCCAAAACTCACCGACCACACACTCTCTTATTGACGATAACTCCGGTCACTCGCATAAGACATGCCTGACAGTTTCATCTTCCTGTTCACACATCCTGCATAGAGGTGTGTCCACTAGCCCCATAGTATGGAGGTGTTTCCTTAGTTGACAGTGGCCAGTCAGAAATCCTACAGTTAAACGTAGGTTTTTTCTGGTCATCGCCAAATATTTCTCCGGCGCCAGCTTCCTAGGGTCGACTGCATCCTTTGATTCCATCCCACCTCTTAAGGAATTGAGCATGAGTGTAACGTTTGGCCAAAGTTCCGCAAATGTCGAAGTCGTTAGGCCGTAGGTGTCACTGGGTCCTACTATTCCCTAGTATCGTAAATTATTTTTGTTCTGTTTTTGATGAATTCGAATTTCAGTTGACTTATTGTTTATTTAACTTACGCTCTTTGATTGGGTTACCTATATTTAATTGAATTCAATTGTTTTCAGTTCCAGAATATTTACTATTATATAAGCGTCAATACGGGTACGAAAATTAAGCGAATAATTTACTAAACGCCAACAGAATTAATTTCAAATTCGGTATATTTCAATATAAAATAGAAATTAGTTAGTTAACTTGTTACATTTTGTTGTTGAAATTCCAAAATTCCACAATAAAATCGAATATAAAATAGGTAATGGAGATAATATTCTCACTCGCAGAAATATCCAAGTTAAATGTCAATAGAGCTAGGGTCAATTCTATAAGAACTAATTAAATTAAAGACACAAAAAATGTGATTTTAACGTTCAGTTAATTGAATATAACCCAATTCCAATTCTATAACGTCAATTTTTAATGGATCCTTTGAAATCATTCATTTTAACGGTGGTATTAAATGTGGTTGAATAAAGCAGTGCTGACAGATCGAACATCGAACTTGATTCATTTGAACTGTTTAACTCACGAAGTAGATCAATGACCTCTAATCATGCTCTAATCTACTAAGTGAATAATCGAAAACACCTTTTGACTATCATGCATATGTGCAGATATTGAATGTATGACTGATTGGCAAGTATCTTTATCAAGTCTGAAAAGTGGCAAAAATATGAAAACAAACCGATTGATAAAATCACGAGTCCGTAAGGACGACGGATTTTATCTAAATTCGGTTTGTTTGAATGTTTTTGCCTCAAATAAACAAGTTTGAGTGATGAAAATAAAAAATTATGTGATAAAATTTGGCACTGAATCGGTTTGTGTTCATTTTTCAATAAACTTAGAAGCACTTTTAGTTGTCAATAATGACAAATTCAAAGTAAAATTTGACACATGACTTGAACTTAGGTAATTTGATTGGTTACCATATTCAGTAAAAAATTATGAGTATAGTCCCGAATGATTAGCTAGAATAATGTATTGCTATTAGTTAAAACTACCAAAATATCAGATTTTGACAATTGAAAAAAATAATTTCTCAAATTTCTCTGAATTCTCCCATACTGTTTTCTAAGAACTATTTGATTTGTGAGTAACATAATATATCATAACCCCAAAATTGCCTTATTTTCTGAGTGCGTTCCTATGAATTCATTAATAAGACATCAAATATCAAAGCCATTTCTATTATCCACTTCAATTTAAATCGATTCGGTAGTATTTGTTGAAGCTTCCACTATCAATAATGTCTTAGTCTATAGTAGGGTTTAAATTTTAACATATATCGGCTAACATTAAGCTTCTTCCGTTGATATTTTAAAGCCTATGATACATACAGGATATTAAAATGAAGTTAGCGGCTCGTCTAATTATTAACCATGCTTTAAAATTTAACAGTTGCTCACAGAATTGACCTTATTACCTACTAACATCTTCATTAACCTAATCAACACACCCATTATATTCATCATCTAGCACCATTGCGCGTTTGAGTATCTCGTAAATTATATCAATGATCTTTATCTTGTGCTGCATGTAGCCAGTCTTGCTCTGTGTTTGATATTATGTGTCGAAGTTATTGGTCGATGATCTCTGTTGCGAAAGATGTCCACAGCCTTGTTCCATCTCAAATTGTATTCTCTCAATTTTATTCTAACGTTAGTGGATTGTTGTATTTATAATATTGTCCATTGATGTCATCGTCATTATTTTCTTTAATCTCTAGACATCCTGTATCTTATATACGATTGTTGCAGTGGTAGTAAATGTTATCCCAACATATAGTTGAATGATTAATTATGTATTGATATTTCTCAAGCACATCTGATTTTTTGTTAGCTTTTCTCTTTTTATTTTATTTATACCTACATATTTGTACATTTTTGACGAACTAGAAATATTTTATCATTAAATTAAGTTAAAGCTATCCTAATCAATGAATCTAGGTTATTTATTATAATTTGATTTTCTTAATTGAATACTAGAAGAAACAACAAGTTTTTCAAAATAGTTTTCTAGCAACCTCAATTTAACGAGCCTCCTCTATCTATTAATCAAAAACTTATGAAGGTGATAATTCGCGCCACAACTGTATATAAGATACACGTGTGTTTTAACAACCGTTTTTCAGTAAATCTTTTTTTTAAGGAGCTGTCCCTCACCTCACCACCACCTCAGCCTCCTGGGCTTATTGTGGATAATCCTAGTGTCCTGACTACAGCAATATTCAGCCAATCCGTTCCTTGTATTAGCTCATACATGTTCTTTGCTGGTTGGGTTTAGAAGTCTTCTGGAGTCATTTGGGGTCTGCATGTAAGGTCTCCGTTGTACAGCCCTATTTTGTTCAGGTGCCCTTTGTGGGAAAGTGTCCCGTAAGTAGCCACGTTATGGTGCGTAGTTTGTTCCTGCTCATTGAGAGCAGTTCTTTCGCAACTTTTTCTAATGCTTCTTTTATGAATTTCTTCCCATGTGTTTGCCTGGGCGTATTCTTCCAGTGCTTATTGTGTTGTTCTCTTACCCACCCTTTTAACCATGACCTAGTTGAGCATCTGGGGATGCCCACAGCAGGTTCGGATCCGTTCATCAGAGCTGACGATCCTACTCTTGCGAGTTCGTCAGCTTTTTCATTGCCAGCGATTCCTTTGTGACCTGGGACCCACTCCAGTGTTACTTTATCAGCCCTACGTGAAAGCTTCGAGAGAACCTACTATTGATTGTCTATGTACCGTGGCTCTGACTGGCGCCTTTCACTTTTCCCCTACTACGCGGCCGGCTGTAACGCGACATGCGATAGATGAAACAAAAAATGTAAGGCGATAAAATAAATGTTCCACTTTAAAATTGAGATGTGTAAATATCTAGCTTTATATGTGAACCAAAACTACTTCTTGTTGTTTGTAGAAACTTTATTGTGTGCCTATGCCAATACAAACAGTCTAGCATGACTGATCTACCCGCAAATGTATTCCTTTTATAAATAGCACAGAAACATTTCATCAGAAACGTATTGCAGTAATATCCAAAGGGGATGTTAACCACATACCCGCTTGCTCACCGTACGTAGCTTGGAAATCAAACAAGATATTACCGAATATAGCCGAAAGGGTTATTATTTATTCAAGGGTTTGTCTCTTAATAATTGATTTCATCGGCAAATGGATGCCAGGATGTATTAAGTAGAAAAGCTAATATTTATTGTTGACTCAATAATAATAGTTTTTATCGATGCTTATACAATCTATCCCATTTTTGACGGAGTTTGTAATGATGTCGAATTCTAATGGTGCTTTTCAATATAACCTCAATATACGTAACTTGTGGTTATGAATAATATATCTATTTATAATACGTAATGATAAATATTTAGACCGATAGCCCATGACATGCGAGTTTCATTATTTAGAATAGAAGGCTTTTCCCCAAACTGGATAATCTTCGCCACAGTGAATATTGAAAATCTGAAGGTGCAATTTCATGGTGACGCTTTCGATGGCTTAGAACGTCAAATGAGTTCACGTGATTCAATTTCGACAGAAGCGCCATCTTAAATTCAAATATAAGAGCGTCAAGCTTCAAAACACTGGACATTTTTTTATCGCTTAATATATTATATTGTTTAAGTTATTAGTTAAAATTACTTCAGAATATTTATCCCGCAGATCATTGCACTTGTTAAAAGTTTGCAAATACTGGTAAATAGCTGATAATATAGATTAAGCTTTTTCTCTGTGATGCCTGATATAAAAAGCTAAACAATGTTTAGCTTTGAAGCTGCATTAATTTAGGATGGCGCTCCGGTCGAAATTAATTCACGTGACCTCATTTGAGCGTCGAGCGTTACCATGAGAATTCTCAAAATTCACCAATGGTTACCTTGTACAGATGCAGAAAAAACAAGGAATACATTCAAGTACACTGTAGAGTCGATTATCCAGTTTGGGTCTTATGCTAATTTTTTGTCACATGAGACGCGATGGCGAAAAGGGTCTGGTGTAACATTCTTCGTCTGGAAGCTATTTTATTCTGTTAGTTTTACTGGCTTGCTTTCAATTCCTTGTCGCAGTAGTACTCCGTGAAATGATATTAATTTTTATAGATTCTTCTCTTATAAAATTTTTGATTTTTAAAATTATTTCTCTCATTTCTCAAGCAAAACACATTAAAATATATTCCATTATTGTTGCTGGTACATTTTTTTGGTTGCTTTTACCGAGAAAGTTTTACCGTTCCTGTCGCAAGTTATCACCTCTGGAGATCACCGAGAGCTGCAAGACTCCAGACCGCTTAAAATAAATTCCCACGCTTAATAAAATTTTAATTTGGTGCGTAACATCTAGTTTTTCAACCTCCAAGTTTGGTTTTTTAAATATTAAAAACAGTATCACATGGTTTATTCACGATAAAATGACGTAGTTTTTAGTGTTCCGTACCCATTGAGTAAAAAACAGACCCTATTACTAAGTCTCCGCTCTCCGTATGTCTGTCACCAGGCTGTATCTCATAAACGGTGATAGTAACACAGTTGAAATTTTCACAGGTGATGTAATTCTGTAGCCGCTATAAAAACAAATACTAAAAGCAGAATAAAATGAATATTTAAGGGAGGCTCCCATACAACAAACGTGATTTTTTCCAATTTCTTTCTCGATCTTAATAACGATAACAGATAGGAGCTTGAAATATTGACGAAATATTTGAATAATGTAATATTTAATTCAAATGAAAGATATATTCGACAGCACTGGGACTGCTATTTGTAGTACTGTACAACTGTTACACTTGATACGCTATCTGTAGGTATACAGTCGACAGTCAAGGGAAAGTTGATTTTGCGAACACGGTCCTTAATTTAGGAATAAAATGAATAACGAGAAAATTAATGTCATTGTGGTAAAAGCGCGGAGTGCTTTGTACTACATTTAATGCGGTAACAAATTCTTCTGTTGCGGTGCTATGCTGCATTCATAAATAGAACAGTCTATTTATTGTGTTTTTAACCGTTCGGCGTGCACATCAATCTGATGCTACGCGTTCTGACGTGTCGTGTCACGATATAATGCAATCGAACATGATTTCCGTCAAACCGCCACCACTGTCAGAACGTTTTCGTCCGCAAGTAGCAGCGGAGCGCTTCAACTTTCAAAAGAATGGATGATTGTCCTTATTGAAAACGTAAGAAATCATGAATGTTTATTTACCATAAAGTCTCAGCATTACCGAAATCAAAATATGAGACAAAAGGCATGGGAGGAGAAAGCAAGCACATCTTCCTCTTTTTCTGTAATGTAGAACAAATAACAGCCGCATCAGCACATTCTCCAATTTCTTCTTGAAATTCATATGATGAGCTTGGTGTACTGCTTAGGTACGTTACGATGCATCAGCATAGTATGTTAACGACTCGTACGACATACGTCACCTCAGAGCAATGTGCTAAGAAACTGTAAATAATCCCATAATATGCTGTCAAGAGACAACAAAGTGTCTTTAATATGGGTGCCGACAGGGAATGAAATGGCATACCAGCTAGCTAAAAAAGGCTCTAAGGGAGCCTTTACTGGCCCGGAACCGTTTTGTGGAATCATAAAGGATTACATAAGAGCTAGGGGAAGTCGGGAGCTGGCTAGTTAAGGAACACCAACTCGAAGGACACCTTCATTCTAAGAGTCCACTGAATAAGTTGGACAATGAACTCTCGTCCAGGCTGTTGAAACTGAGTAAGAGAAATTTGAAGACAGTTACCGACCTGGTGACTGAACACTGTAGGAAGCATCTGCACAGGATGGGCAAAGTTAGTGAGCCTATGTGCAGAAAATGTGAACTCTACGATGAAACTGGTGGCCTATATAGAAGACACGAAGCTTCTGGAATGGAAGTAGGTAGAAAACATGGGCAATGGTACAAAGATTCAGTTCAAGTGCCTGGTCTGTTGAGCCCAACCCAAACGTATGAATGAATGATTTGATTTCTTAGCCGTTTTTATTGATAATGGTACGGAACCCTATGTACTAGCACTTTGCCAAGTTTTGATTAGTTACTATCCCGTTTATCAGAATAAATATGAATTTACCAACCATAAATACGATTTATACTCAATCGATAGGGCAATTTACCATCTACAGGTTGGCAAAACTATGCGGTATCAAAACATTTGTAGTTTAGTTTGATATTTATTAATATTTAAAAGATATTTTGATGCTTTTGAATCAATGATTTATTTGGGATTTAAAAAAGAACCTGTTATTTTGATACCTAATCAATTATTCAGATAAATAATTTCACAGGCATCTACAACAAAATGAAATATTTGATAAAAAATACGAATTGGATGATAATATGAAAATTAGTTTTGGCTTAAGTTACCTCTAATCATTTTCAATACGTTTTAGTATTTCAAACCATACATTCTATTCAATATAATGGGCTCGTTTACTAAAATTTTTAAATCATTTTTAACTGTCGTAAAACAAAGTACTAAGGATATAAATATGATTCTGAAAATTTCATGTCAATAGAATATGTCCTTCTCCTGATACAACCAATTAAACTAGCATACCGAGAGCGGGGCGAAGACTGTGACTGTGACGTCACTATATATGTATGCACATTGCGCTCCAGACTGTATCGTCAGTCGCATCGAATTTATTTCCTTTGTATTACTTCTTACTGAGTTTTTGTGTTAATAAAATAAAATGTGTGAACCGAATATTGATAATATGTTCTGGCAATAACAATACTACAAAATTAATAGCATTGTAGAGCAATATGCATTTTTAATTTGAACATTACCAACAGTTATCTTTATGTTGCTGTAATAAGCCACTTTTCAAATACTTCTGAGATACCTTCTTCCTTCTTTTTAACTTCAAAAACCAATAATGTATTTCCTACCAAACCCATTCTTTTCTATATTGTTTTATAGCTTTCATGGCATGTTCTTCCGATGAACTTTGACGATTTCTTCCTAAATATGTATATAACAAATAAATAGTACCTACATTTGATTCGTCAAAAGGTGAACCAGATAAATTTAATTTATTTCAAGAAAGTCTGAACGTTTTTTTGAAGTTTGCAAAATTTTGTCCAGCACAGATAACATTTTTGTTTTTCGAACGACATTTTTTATTCACTCATCACAATTTTTCAAAAGTCCTGGTATTCCACCAATATTTTCTGCACTATAAAATGTTCCTCTACTTCAGTATTCCCAATACTCGCTAAACCGACTTTACTACTTTTAAAAAAATGTGAAGTAATAATGTACTATATATTTATCTGTCAGAACTATCAAAAATGAAAACTATCAGCTGATGTCAATATTAAAAAGTGTTGTGTGAAACTGGGCTGAATCTGACCAATCAGAGGTCTTCAGAATTGCCAACTTAAATTCAAATCACTCCTCCTGGTTTTTAAATGAGGTATAAAACTGTAATATACCTATACTCCTTGTATAATAGATTAACCAGTGACACAAATTTCAAGTAAATTGATGAATAAATATTCAATGGTCAGCACAAATATTTCCCTGATGAAACTAAAGCATACTCTCCAAGTTTCTTTAAACAACTATCATAATTTTAATAACGATAGGGATTATATTATTAGAAAACGTATAATAATAGACAAAGAAATTACTGTTACTAGCTAAGTAGATAGATCATAACACTGGCTAAGTATTCAACAAACCGATCGAGCGCCGCGCCGCTTGGCTGTATCCGCTCTCTGAACGTGAGACTTCATATATGATGACGTCACGCCAGGATCACGGAGAGGAGCGCTGTTTCATGTTTATAATTAATTTTAGGCGACTTATAAGTCTCACAGACTTCTTATTTTTTGCACAGAGCCTCAAAATGATGTGCTCTTCCCAATGGAAAAATAAAAAAAAGTATGTAAATGAGCCCATTACCATGTTATACTTTATATGAGACCACAGACCAGAGAGTATGGTATTACATATTGTCAAAACTAATTTCCCGACTTTACTCTTATTTTTCAATAAAGTATGACATTCTGATCTTGTTGGAAATACGCTCATATACGATATATGGACTTAATAGCGACGTTGTCGGATTTTCTGCCCATTCTATTCGGTTTATGTTGACAGAGGCCTTTTGCTAAGTCTTCGTCTCTCTATTTCTGTTAATTCCGATGTTCGTTTGGTCTTTTTGGCTTCGCTTTTCCTGGTGAAATTAATTTTCATATCCCTCTAGCCAACCTTCTGCATTATTACAAATTTTTAAACCGTTTTACCTTACTCTTTTTTGAAACCGCACAATAGAATATCATTAGGTAGGATGGAATTCTAATTTTTTTTCTGGTTTATCATTGTGATAACACTGAGAGGTTTCTCCCTCTATACTTTTTCACTTACATTTATTAAAAAGGCTGTCTTAACTTTAACCAGTATCTTGATGAAATCGTGAAAATTTATAAAGAATAACAGCCAAGCAGTTGGCAACAATAATAGTCATTTGATCGACCATGGAAAATATTTGATGGGCTCTTCGACATACAGCTCAAATTTCGCTTCAAAAAATGTCTTGTTATTCTAGAACTTCAAGAATTAAGTGCATGGCTATCGTTTTTCGATACCTGGAGATTCTCTATCAATGTAGTGAGAATAATTCTCAAGTAGAGCATTTTGAAAAGCGTTTCTACCATTTTCGATGATAAATAATGCAAACTCTTACTGATAGAATTACATCTTGCAAAGCATAAATTTATGATTTTTAGTCGTAACCGCGGGTGTACCCAGCGGGGCAGGGGGCAGCTGTCCCCTTTGGGTGCAAAAAAATATAATCGTAATCAAATTTTGTTGATAGAATTTATTACAATTTCTGAAATATTTATTGTACTAATGAAAAAAACACTACTGGAAATTAGGAAATTGGGTGATTTGCCGTTATTATATTGGCGATCAAAATTGTCGTACAACCATAGCCAACTATTTTCTACACAAAAACAGAAAAAAAAGGTAGAACGTGTCGCGGGACACACGGTAGGAACTTTAGTTCCTTTTAAGCAAAAATTATGTAATACATCTGACGTTATAGATAAACGATTTGCATATTCTTTGGTGGTCGAGTATTATCTAAGCATACCAGACTCTAACGCAGTAGATCCGGGTTCGATTCCCCGTGATGAAGTTTTTTTCATTGTTAATTTTATTTTTAAATAATTATTCTGCTTGAAATTAATAACGACAACAGGTAGACGTTTGAAATATTTTGCACAATATTCATTATTATAGGTAATGGTACGGTACCCTTCATGAGGGAGTCCGACTGGCAACATCTACTTATAACAGCATCGTTTATTTAAAAAAGGAAACCGTAGCATTATACAAATTGGACATTCAAGAACTGTACGTTTACCACAAAATTAGTGGAAACATAAAATTGAATTGTTAAATTTTTAATCTGAAGTTATATTACAGTTTATAGAAATTTTTATTTCCTAGATTTTTCTTAAGTGGGTCGTAGAAAAAATATGCTGATCAACTCGTTTGGATTGTCCATATCGCACTTGAACGATTGAGCACTCTGCCCACGGCGTCGTGCTCAAACTTTGTCCTCGTGCGATATGGTCATCATATCCACACTAGTTGCACAAACTACTATTTCTTTCAAAATATGCCCTTTTACATTAAAAAACAACCTGCCGAATGTCAAATCAATCTATCCATCCATTTTAAAGTTATCGAATTAAAGCATTCAAGTTTCCACAATTTCAACACCCTGTATTTCGAAAAGTAAATGTGCTAGACCCCTTAATCGCGAAAAAAAATTTATGGAAATAATATTAAAAATTTATCCGGACAAATTCAAGTAGATCACTAGCACTGCGAATACCAGCTTTGCATAGAATTTCAATATAGCATCGGTGGCTCAGTTGTAGAATGCTCGCATTCCACGCGGGCGGACCAGGGTTCGAATCCCGGCCGGAGCATATGAATCGCTGCTTCGTAAACGAGAGAGAGACTAAGGAGAGAGCACAAGCACGCAAGCAAGGCACATAACGAAGAAACGTAACATAACGTAGCGTAACGTAACGCGTAACGGTCAGATCTTTTGCGTCGCGACCCCTGGTCGCTCAAACATAACCTGACGTAATTAATCACCACCCAGCTTCGAAAGTGAACCAAGCGCAGTTTCGACCGAATTCATTCAAATGGTTCATCAGTTACCGAAGTAAGTCAACCGGTTTTGGGCTGTCTGGATGACCTGATCAAACCCGGTCGCAGGGGATCTTCGCTTGAAGATAGTGTCTGCACGACGATCGCCACACACGTTTTGTATGTTGCAGACAACATACAGGATAGTGAGCGGGTGGTAGGGGCCAAATAAGTCGCCTCTGTTCAAGGTCATCGGATACAAAAGAATCACCCAAAGACAAGCTGATATGTTGTGGTTCGCCATGACCCCAGCATCTAATGAGTTTTATACCGCTTAAAATCCAAGCTGGTAAAACCTCTTATTATGAGATGTGTTCATAAACAAGCTAGGAGCATAAATTATGCTCATATATTCTTAAAATTCCATATAAATTCAACGATGACTCTTTATTTATCCACATCAACCCCAAAGGTCTTGAAAGTTAAAATAAATTACTGGAAAGAAAACCTTGTACTTCTACCCTTAATTCGATGGAATTGTATGGAGTGACTTTCCATCCATCACTTTCTTAACTTTCGGTTCCGCTTTGTCGTGATCACCAAAATAATCCACGAGAGGAAAAGGAAAAGGAAAAAGAGATGAAGGGATTTGTTCCCAATTTTCATCACAAAGCAGTGAACGTTTTTTCACTCTCGGCGGCTTGATTCATTTTAACCTGTCTAAACTAGAATATTGTAATGGTAATTGGTACTGAAGTTGAATAATACAGAGTGAAACACTAAAATCTTCCTTGTCACTGTTTGACATTTAGTGAAAATTGATATTATTAAATTATTTCAAAGCCATATTTTAATTCAATTTTTAATTTGCTTTTTGTTATAATACGACTCCAAACTCTTATCGTGGTTATACGCCATTTGAATAATTGTTTGGTAGACGTGCTAACTTACCCGAGAATCTCACGAACGACATTGAGCCATGCAATAATATTGATGAATGAGTTAAAATATAAACTTCAGGTAGCTCATCAGAGAGCAGAGAAATATTTAATCAAATATAAGCTGAGTAGACAAAGTCAAAATAGTGAGGTAGCTAATCCAGTTGATTTTAAAATAGGGGATTCAGTTTTAGTAAAAAGGGAAAATAGAACCAAGTTTGAATCTCAATATATAGGTCCATTTACAGTCACAGAGATGAGTGAGGTTAACTGTAAAATCAAATTAGAATCAGGTGTGATGAAAGAAATACACAAAAACAGACTATACCCTTACTGTAAAATGAATTAAAAATTGTAAAAGTGTAAGAATCAAAAGTGTTAGTGAGTTTACAAACAATCATGAATAGTAAACAAAGTGTAATAACAAACACCATAAACAATTAGTGATAGTAAATAAATTCGGATAACAAGTAATAAGTGAAAATAAATAAACATGACAAACAACTAAGTTATCGTAGACAATTTTTAAAGACAATGGACATCCATTAATTTATAAATATATGTAACTGTAGGCTAATGAAATTATTTAATAATCATTTATCATCTATTTTTAGGAGATTTGTAAATTCATTTCATTAGGGGGAAAGGAAGTTCAAGTTCAGAGCGTGAAATAAACATAAATAGTATTATTTATATCTACTTATGATGAACTTGACTTGTCGTATAAATATGTTAACGATAGTATTTTAAGAACCACTATATTAATATTAGTGTTAATGTTAATGTGAATGTTAGAATATGAATATCACAATTTATAAGTAATAAGTAGTATAATGTATAGTAGTAAGTTTAAGTAATAAATAGAACATATCCCAGTGCTACAGGTAGTTGTTTTCTTCCTGTAAGATGACCCTCCGAGTGACCAGCAACACCATTAGTTGAGAGGCCGATCCACGTCGAATACCACCCCGTAACAACCACATTACAATTCTTCACTAGGTTTCTTTAGGACCAGTGTCTCAACAAGATTAAAACGAGCTTGGGGTGTGTATAAATACCAGTGCATTAGTTTCTAGAATGTGCCGTAGAAGCTGTATTTTTACTCGCATATCATGAAGTTAAATATCATCACATCTACCATTAGGTCTATTTCAATGCGTCCTTTTTAGGTCTATTGTGGTCTCTGAATCTACATAATTATATTCTCAAGCCCTACTTTTTACATAGCCAATCAGCTTTGGGTCTAAACCTCTAATTTCATTGCTTGCCTAGTGTGAGAAACCGCAAGTTCGCCAGATAGATGCACTGGCATAGGATATGCTCTGCAGTTTCCTCCACTGGAATCTGCACATGGCTTCGTCTGTCTAACCCATTAGCTTTACGTGCCTGTTAACTATGGATCTGACAGTTTGCCAATCTTTGCTTATTAGGTCTGCAGTAAATTTTGGGAATGCCCCACCATTATATGGATTTCTATGCCATCCACTTCCTTGTCAACATTGCGACGCGGATCCAGTTCAATGAATGGTATTAGTAAGCCTTGTCTGGCCGCCAATTATTTGCCCTCATAACCTTCGTGGTCTGGTACCCAAGCTATCATGACCTTGCAATGGTCTCCAAGTGCCTTTAAAGCACCTATGATCACATCTCAAGTCGAAGAGTTTCACAATTTTTTACGACTTAAACGTTATGAAAAATAGTATCATGAAGCTACAAGTATTTGTGAAAATTGATAGTCATCAATTATAAGATCAACTGTACAAAACGTTAGTGTTTCCATACAAAATATTCAATATACACAAAAGTAACCTGGCTATAGTTACTAAAAAGAAAATATTAATCGAATTAAAACGACAAAGTAGAGATATGAAAAGAAACAAAATTTCAATGTAAAATGTTACAATACCGCAAATACAAAAGCCGAGATAGAATAGCAATCAATAATTTTATTGTAAAGCTGGATATAAGCTGATGAACCTGATAGATTGAATTGGAAATCGTATGCCGTATATTCACGTATTCATAACCGTAACTTGCTGTTAAGTTTAGTGAAAGCGATTTTAAACTTACCTAAACATAAATGGGAAATTGTGACATTTAGATTAAAATTGATGATAAATCTATAAACAGAATGGCAGCTGAAATTAGATTTTCAGAAGTAAGTGTTTGAAACATTTATCAGAACGCTCTTCTCTCATGAATGAAATTTGTAAATCCCTTGTTAAAATGTTTGGAAAGCAATTTCAAGTTCTTGAGAAACATCGCTGAATTTAGAACTTTTTCCAAATACTTGATGGAAAAGTAAACTTGAATAAAATAAGGACTGTAATTAGGATGGTACTTTCTAAAATAATATTGAAGGAGTCGCAGTAATAACACGTTAGTCATTAAGTCGCAGAAATAACCAGTAAAATCATGCGTCTTTGCAAAATTCGAATAACAATAAACCCTTTTATTTCCGATACGTTCTGAACAATAGCTGCGGATATAATAGTTATTTATCATTGCAGCTAAATCTGTTTTTCTCGAGTATCTTTCTCAGATATACCAACTGGTAAAAGTCAAATGGTGCAACACCCTGTGAATATGGGGGTATGCAAGCAAAACGAATTATGTTGTTAAATTTTACCAGCAACTTTTTCTTTAATATATATTTCTATTTTAATTACAGTTGATAGTCTGACTCTTTGAAATGAAGTGGATAAATTACAAAATACATAGTCTAGCTCACTGACTTTTGTGTCTTCACACTTTCGCCCTCTCCTCTTGACTCACTGACGTTATTTTCGATTCTGATGGCGTATAGTGATGGATCCATACTCAATTCCTTCCGTACCAACGCAATAGATATTTACGTAATTACTTATGAAAAGAGCGATATTGTTCAACAAGCGTAATATTTGCCAAAACGAGCGCTAGCGAGTTCTGCAAATTACGCGTGTTGAACAATATCGTTCTCTTCATAACGTGTTTACGTACAACGTTTTATCTAATTCCGCGCTTTCATAATATTCAATAAAATCTTCAATTACAATGATAATATTGAAGTGGAATCAAATGGTGTTAGAAGTATTGTTACTCTGATGTATTCACCCAGAAAATTGACTTACTTTAAATAACTGTGTCCTGAATAATGTTTTCAATGTTTATAAATCTCAGAATACTATTGAATTAAAATAATGGGTTAATTGTACAGTTTAAATAATGAAATAATTGTCAGTTTTGACAGTACCTACCTAATTAATAAATTATTCTGTTGAAACATAAACAGTTACGTAAAGTTTTTACATAACTACTTTTCATAACTGATATATGAACGTTATGAAAAATGTGACGTTTCCTAACGTCAAGGAGTGACGTAAAGTGTCACTTTTGATAGCGGAATTAGATAAAAAATCTTTATCATGCGGTTTACTGTAGCGAACGCATAACCCGCTTTGGTAAAAAGTTTTTTCATTCCCAAATTTTCATGGACAATTTTTAACACAAATCTTGGGAAACCTTTATCTCTTGCAACTTCACTGTACAATATGACAATCATTTTCATAGTTTTTTGGTTATTTGAGCAGCAGCCACCTCAATTTGAAGACATAGGCGATCCGTGTCTTCTATGGCTGTTTAGCCATATAATATAATATATTAATTATTAATGTACAAAAAGTATCAAAAGGACATCATGTCTAACTATGTTTTGGGGGATAGCTCCCTGTGGTAGTTGGTTGAACTGATTTTTTTTCAAAAATACTTATTATAATTTTCACCCTATTCATTTTTTAGATCAGCTTTTCTTTTCCTCCTAACCAACTGTATATTTCAATGCTATTTCGTTTCCCAAAATATTAGAGAGAACTCTCTCCACAAAACTATAATACTTTGTGCTACCAATTTTTGTTAAATCAAGGACCTCAACTAATGTTGCATGGTAGAGTATTTCACCCGATACATTAGATTCGATAACTTACCGTGTATTTATCCAAAGCCTAGAATCACTCCTTTCATTCAATTTTCAATTGGGATCTGGACCTTTGTATGGGGTAATCCCAAGAGATCTATTGTGCCTCCTTAGATCCAGAGGAAAGTTTCAGACTCTAGTAACACCTTCAGCTCTATTTCCCAGAGGGATTTTAGAATATCTGCAGGCTTTAACTTTGGTAAATGTCCCTTTTCTATCCAATAATCTCCTGGGTGGCCATCTCCAATGGTCTGATCTTCTCCATTTTTCGGTTTTGCCTATTTCTTCCAATATTACATTGGAGCTGATATCACAAAAGGGTTCAGTCCCTCTCTTTGCTACTGCATCTGCTATTTATTTTTTTCTTTTTCTCTCACCTAGTCATTGTCATTGCTTGGTCATATGACATGATGGTATCCTTTGTATTCTATATATTTTATCGATATTGAGCTTTTCCATGGCGTGAGTTTCCGCTTGAAACACAGTTTTTCCTAAGATTTCAGTGTGTTTGATTCCTCACCCGTAGAGTTAGCTCGAAATCTCATGGGTCCTACCGCTACGTCACAGATGTGCAAATGTCCAAAATCGTTTCAACGCGACAAAACCGCATGTAAAGCTATTCAACTTCAAATGACGATGTTTTCAACTTTACTGCTATACATGTGGTTTGGCCGCGTTGTAACGATTCTTGTCATTTGCATATCTGTGACGTAGCACCCATGAGGTTTTAAACTAACTCTAAACACATATCCCAGTACCTTATATTGCTTTTTAGCCGTTTTCTTAGTTTCTCAATTAATTTTGTCTTGATTTCTTCACTTTAATACATACATAATCCTTTATTTTCATGATTTCTCCTGAGACTCGGTACATTATATATTGTACTATTTAGTATGTCACAACGAGTTTGCGGTCGGAACAAAAAACTCCTGCTTCTTTGTTTAAAATAATAGTAGAAGTTTGCTTTTTATCTCTAACAATAGAAACACACAACGGCGTTAGTCGTATTCTTTTCAATTGTATTTTTCTTTTAATTTCGTACATAAGAAGCACTGTGAAGAGTGGAGCAGATTTAATAGTTACGTCAGAATATTATTGGTAACATAATATTTGGAAGAAGTTAAAATATTCATGTGGCAACTATATACAAGGTGCCCAGGAGGTAGCACGACTAAATATCCTGTCCAAAAATATACTGTCTAAAATATCCTGCCAAAAAAACCCTGTCCAAAAATATCCCCAGCCAATAAAATCCTGTACAAGAATATCCTTAACTGAAAATATATCTAAGTCTATTACTTGGTTTAAGAAGGGAGAATCCAATTATTATATTCCCTTCCCCTTCTTGAATAACTTGTGCATGCGAAGAGATATTTTTGATGGGGTTATTTTGGTTGGATGATATTACGGGATGAGTTTTTTTGGCAGGATATTTTAGGACAGGATATTTAGTCCTAAAGCGCCCAGGAACACTCCTATCACACGCCGGAAATCAGACGCGTTTGATGGCAATGAAAAATGCGGGTTTATAGTTAGAAACTTATCATAGCAGGGTTATAAAATGTGGGAAGTTTGGAGTTAGCGATGTTTTTGAGAGAAGATTGAAATTGAAAAACTGACTATTTAGCGTCATCTTCAAAGAGCGCTAGCTACATTAAAAGGAGAAATATAAATTGAGTGCTAATGACAAAAATCACATCCAGTATATGGATACCCTGCATTTGTTATTAATTTATATTTTCACAAACTGCGGCATTGGAGTTTCTGCTTTATTAACCATAAAAATCACATCTATAGGTGAATTTTTGTTACTGGTCATACCACAATTTCAATTTCAATTACCATAGTCAAGAGGTGGGTAACTGGCAGTGGTGGAAACCTCTTACTCCTGTTTTAAAACGTGAATGCCTCAACTGTATGATTGTTATTTGATTCTCTTAAATTTTTGGTTTTTCATGTGCGAATATAATAATGGAACCGGACTAACTGGAGGAAATACGAATGGTGAATATTGGCTTATGAGGGACTTATGTGGGTCTTACTTAACACATACGATACATACAAAAAAAATTTTAAGGTTATGTTGTGACATTTAATTACAGCCAATTATCGTAGCCACTTCATTTTAGCGAGTGGATAGCAGCCTGTTACCGCAAATAACCTCAGAACCAGCAGCTCGCTAAAAATTACCTTGTGTTGGAATTTGAAGTATCCTAAACTTACATTTACATTATGGTGATATTGTCACCTCGAAGAATCCCATTACCAAGATTACAGTAATCTATTTTCCCAAATGATTGATAAAATACTCTAAATTTACCTTCTATAACTTATGAGACAATAAGAGAAGGCGCTAGATCAATTTGCGAAAACTGACGGGCACTAGTAATGGATTGGAACAATTCGCAGCTCAAGGCAGGATTCAAATCTCTAGTCAAAAGCTGGGTCGTCGTTTTGGGGTACATATAAGACGGTTTAAATTGTCACGAAACGATGTAGTTTATACAAAAAGAAGTAAATCAGGCAACTATAGTAAAGTAAAGGAATGATGGATTTTATACCTTCATCATTGAAAACTTATCCAAATTAAGTGTTAAAGCAGGAAATATGAAAAAATGTTGATGGACTGTATTTCTATTGGTTTCATTAATCTTATAAAATGTAACAAACCATCAACGCAGAGTATAAAGGTGAAAAAAAATATAATGTTCCTACCTGGTGAAGCTTTATTTGCTCTCTGTATCCAGGCGCCTGGGATGGTTGAGGATATGCTCTGGCACACTTCAATCACTCGGTTTTTGTGATATTTCACAGGTTTTGTACTGAAAGCGCTCGGTTACGGTTACCGTGGGAAGCTTCTTGATCTACTGGCCATTGGGCATGTCGACGTTTTCCTCATACATGCGCCAATGATGTGTGTTATGCGGCAAAAACTCAAAACTTTCAAGTTTCCTTAACATCAAGTGAAATTCAAAGTTTTATTCTGATATAAAAATTAAGAGACTTACAATAATTTTGTTATGGGATGTCATTTGACTAGCAAAAGGAAACATTAAAGTTTCAACTAAAACTCAAATGCTCCCCAGTATAGTTTGGCAAGTTTATCTGAAGCTATGCGGCATCGGTATGAAGCGAGGAAAAACATGGCGCCTATCTGTCAAACGTACAAATGGCGTACGGTACCTATTTTACCAAGTAAAACTGAAAATACAAATGTCACTGACAATACCAACGCCACTGGATAAATCAATATCAGTCAATTGACGAAGTGAGAGGGAAGAACATACGCACGCGCTTGCCAATAAGAAGTCACCTGGTCGATAAAAATCACCAATTATGTAATTCGGAGGGTGTGGTCATTATGGTTTTCGTACAACGTTGCCAGAGCTTTAAGAATCCCATAGCAAATTTGGAAAAGTGTTAATTTTTTAATATTCATAAATTGAAAAAATAATGTTAATAGAATAAATCCAAGGAAGCAAGCACATTATAAAATTAACGTTTAATCATATTTTTAATATTGTTGATAATAAAAAGACCCATTTATAATTATTATCACTACATAGTTAGCACTTCAGCTTTTTCATAGTTGAAGGTAGAAATGTCGAATGTTTTCGACTGCATTCCTTTCACGGTTTCAGATAAACTTGCCAAAGTATACTTAGTGATTGTCTAGTTAGAGACCATCCTAACAAAATCATACTGGCAGAGGATGCTCGTCCTTAAAGTCAAAGATACTTGATTTGATTATCTCCTATCCGACGATGCCTTCGAATTTCAGGATGGTTGCGTGTAAATAACGCTATTTAAGTTTAGCACTAAAGAACATAACCTTCCAAATATTTTTAGAATTTGAGTTATTTTTGAGTAGAAGCGTTTAGTGAAAAATTCACTCAACGGTAGAAGGCACAAAATCAACAAAAGTTTCGAGAAATTAGAAGACTAACTCGATAATTAAATCAAAGAATTCTAAATAATATAAAGGAAAAAAATTTTGTTCCAATAAAGGGCAAGGTTCACCATGAATTTTGTAGATTTCTTCTCATTGGTGATGACATGACCTAGATAGTCTTAGTATCGGTCTTGGTCTTGCTTTTCCAGTCTTTTTTGCGATGCTCAAATACCTACTTCTAGTCTTGTATTTATGTATATTGGGGTGCATTCACTAAATAGTATATTAAGCATTAAGAACGGTAAGGGTTGTTTACCGGTCGACAGCAATGTTTGGAGGCTGAGCGTAGCGAAGCATCCAATTTTGCTGGATACCGGTATTATCCTTAAAATCGAGATGCTTATACCATTTTTTGCGCGATCGTATTACATTTCGAATAAAATAATTTAAATTTCTTCGAAATGAACGAAATGTCAAAAGTGACATTCATATTTCTCGATCAGTTTAAAATATAATTTGAATTTTGGTGAAATTGTTTTCATGCTATTTATTACTTTTATTGTTCTGTTCTGTTCATTAAAAAAATATGATTAAACTTTGCTCCTTTTGTGTAATAAATGAGGTAATATATTATTTAGGACCACTTAAATGTATGTAGTGCTAAGACGTCGGTAAGTAATTTACTTATAACGACGTCTGAACGGTAAGTAAATCACTTACCGACGTGTTAGACTTAGAAACCAGTAAACACAACCTACCGTCCTGACAACCGATGCTGTAAATAAACAAAAAAGATTAATCGCGCAAAAATATATATTTTGCAACTCCGAGAGAAAGTGACAACTAAAGTGTCGCTTTTAGACACAAGTGATATAAAGTGACAGTTAAAATCCCAAGGGATTTAAAGTACAAATAAAAACGTACCACAGTAACATCAATCTTTATTTGTCCACCTTACAAATGATTCGTACCATTGTTCATATAGTTTTCTTGATTTTTGTTGTATTAGTTCTTGAATAATTTCTTCAGCAGCCCCATCAAGTTGACTTTTTCACTCAGAATTGCAAAAACTAGCGTATACACCTCTCAACTAAAGTGACATTAATCCCTTAGGTGAATTGCTTCCCTCAGATTCCGTTACCTTCGGCCCTCAGGAATCAATAGAATCAATAGTATAATATACTATTGTGCCCCCCTTTCATTATTTAGCTCAAGAGGAGAGTCTCACAGGCTAGCAGCTCCTTTAGACCGATTACCTGGAGAGATTTTTTTGGATAAGAGTCCCTCTTCCATACAGAAGGCTCCTAGATATTATGCCCTGCTATACATTTAGCAAGTATGTGAATGGATCACGTTGAATCTACATTCTTTTCAATTTTAACGGAGCCCATTCAGGCGACAGGCGACACCTATCATAACTCTCAGTACTGTCTTAGTCTGGCTGAGGGACTCATCGGTTGTAGTTTCCATTCCTCTTTAGCTAGTAGGTATCCTGTTCAATGTTGATTTGATATAAAACTGATGCCGATAATAGAAATATTAATTATTCATTTGATTTTAAAAAGCCCAAATCTCAATAAATGTATCGTAAACTCTGGCCATGTTTATGTTTCAATATCGTAAGGAAGTGCTAGTGTCGCAATGAGCCTCAAATTAGTATATAGTCATGATTGAGATTACATATTGATAGTAGGTAATAGTATATTACACATCGAGGTGGAGCTCAATTACTGTCGAGAGATTAGTTAGTTAACGAGACGCGCAGCGTCGAGGTTAGCTATTATCTCGAGACAGGAATAAAACTTCCTACCGAGGTTTCTATACTATTTTATTTACAACCATCATATCCCGATCAAAATTGATAAATCTTTGTTTCCTTCTGAACACAAATTCGCGAATAATAAATTAAGAAAAATGTCATCCGATGGAGAATTGATTGATTGTACCCCTCCAGAAATTTTTATTATAATATTTATCAATGTGTTATATTTTAATTATAAAAAGTATTCATCTAAAATAGATAATATTAGGTAACGATAACATTATTTTAGTGGGCATGAGTTGAGGGCGGGAAGTAAGGGTGTGTAATATGACACTTTCCAACCTTCAATGACGTTAGTAATGACAGCATTACATATATGGTTGCGAATAAAATAATATTATCTTATTTATAACACTCATTGTACGTTACATTATTCAAGTAACGTCCGTGTAATTTGAGAATTTGAAGTTCAATTTCCGAAAGTATATGGCAAACAATTTATTTGACTAATAATAATGATGCTAATCAACACACTCTGAGGTGAATAAATAGCGTATTTACATTGGGATAACCGTAACGGCTGGTTTTGCGTTCAGAATTCAATTCAGAATCACGTTTTTCGTATGTACTGAACGTGCGTAATTACTCAAAATGAACGACCGATATTCCACAGCATAGCAATCGTTTTTTTCTCCGTACACGAATAAATAAAATGGAAGAAAATAGAGTTTAATATGCACGAACAAAATGGTTTATTTCTGTTTTAATGTCATTTGAGGTTTTACTGAAGTTTTTTATGATTTTGTGAAGACGTTAAACTATAATAATCCAAAAGTTTTAATAAAGTTGCCACTTCATGGTATTTATTGTGTTTGTATAGGTATAGCTTTCAAGGGTGTATGCACAATCTGCAGCACTGAATTACTCGGTTTAGTTTTAGGATCATTCATTTTTGTTATCTAGAAACGATTTCACAGACTTGAGATTAAGTGGTAAAAGTTTTTATTTGCTGATTACACTCGTGTAACTTGTGGTAGTAACCTTTCACATTTGATTAGGTAGCTATTAATTAGCCTATTTCACTGCGACTATTTCCACTTGCACTGGCATGGGGTGGGTATGCAGTTACCACTTCTAGCTTACAGAACATGGAGACTAGATTTAAGGAACACAAACTTAGGAAAAGTGTCCGGTGGTAAGCAGTAATTAGCAGATGGCGCGGGAGTAGCTAGAGGTTGAAAAAACATAGTGAAGTTAACCTAACACAACCAGTTCATATGATAACCTTTTTGGTGTGCGTCATCGAATTTTAATGTCTTTCTAATATATTACTTTGGAAGAAATGGAAAAAAGGCAGGTCTGTGATTAGTCCTAATAAAAATATCACAATAATGAGCCGTTTAAATGTATCACAAACGTAAATGTCAAATCTTTGACTTAACAAATTTGATTGGTTGATGTTTAGATTACGTGCAAGCGCGACCTATCAATGGTGAGAAATTAAATCGGATGCAGACGTACGTCCCTTTCGTAGCGGCAATGTCTTACGTCTTTTTCTAATGTCCCACTGACATTTCTCATCAGGTCTGTACTTTGTTGTTTACGGTCAATTATCATACATGAAAAGTGAATATTAATCTTATTGTTTTATTTATTTAAATAATAAAAAAATGTGCCTAAATACAAGAAAAACATCAGCATTTTGAAAGGATTTTCAGTTAGAAAAAGAATCTGGTAATTATTAATTTCATAACCTTTTCGAATTTGGTTGAATTCGATCCTGATAATTTTATTTATTAAATTCAAGGTTAACTATATGTCAAAATAGCATAATGAAATAAACGATATGCCAAAAACACGGATATACTTCCAAAACAATGACGCATACCAAGAAGGCTATTGAATGTACTATACCATTAGTAGTGTTTATTTTTATAAACATTGAAAATAATTTAGCAATAATCGTAAATACGTGTGGTGTAAAAAGTTTTTCAGCGAAGAGTTCTTGTATGACAGGACACCACACTTCCCGCAAATTGTTTTGGTCCTTTTCTGCATTCCACTTCTAGCACAACGAGCACATCTCCTTTATCCTATTGATAGTTTGTTTTTAAGTGATGATAACCAGTTATGGAAGATGATGAAAACTAAGTCAATTACTATCTTGAGTTTGTCTTTCTTGGAACCAAAATTGGTGTTGGTTCTGACCATATAATTGGTATTATTCAAGAGAAGTAACTCCTTCATTGGAATAACTTTCAATCAGTACTTGTAACTCAATTTTTATTGCAGTGAAACATTAACTCTGAATTTTCTGTCGATTTCAATGTTACTCATCATCTTTTTCGGGGCATTGTGCAATTATTCTGCAAGACAATTATATGTATAGGTAATGATATTGAAGAAACTCACCTCTTACCAAACATATCAACACCAACGCGGAATACTCATTTTATTCTCGAAATTTGCTAAGACCAAGCATTAAAGGTGACCAAATGAAAATAAACAAACCTTCCATTTACATAGCCTAAAATAATTTGACGCGTCGTCCCTACTCTGAAAACTTTAGACCATTCAGCTATACTAGCGCCACCAATTTTCCTCCTTTCGATGGACACTTTTTATACCTATACTATATATCTGTTTCAAAATGCTTTTGTAACATACATTTTTTCGCAAAATACCACTAAATATGACGTATGAATATGAGAAAATCTCGTTTAGTAATCGAGAAATTCACCGAAATTATTATTTTCAGAATCAGCTAACTCAAAACCAGCTTCTGCCAAAACAATAATCCTAAATTCAAAAGAATCCGCCACTGTTCCCGCTAGCATACCTCTAGACAAAAACAAAGAACACTCGAAAGAATCCATTCTCGGGAACGCTGCGGTTTCCGTTGTAAACGAACACGAATCAACCCCAACAGAAGCCCAGCAAGACCCCGAAGACGAAGAGCGAGCGGCCACTAAAATCCAGGCAGTGTTTCGAGGGCATCAGACAAGGAAAAGTATGAAACAACCGACCGGCAAAGTAGAGCCATCCAAGGCCAACACAAACTCAAATGAGCCCACTAGGGAGGAGCTTGAGGCGGAATTTCGGTTGGACGATGCTGGTAAGTACAATTTATGGATATTAGACTGGATAATCACGTTTACAGTGTGTAGCATGAATAACGTTCCAGATATCGTTTTTTTCTGCGAATTGGAAATTATGATTTTCAAACTATTCTAATTGATACAAGAACGAACCTGTACTCCTCACTAGAATTCTTGTTTGAAGTTGAAACTTCTTTAGCCGCGCTGAGCGATTTTTGGTCGTGGTAAAGATCCTGAGCTGGTGATGTATTGAGTTTTTCTACAAAACATTTATTATAGTTGTTTTGTAGTTTTTTTTTGCAATTTTGTATGATGAGTAGACCTAATACGTCCCTAACTAACTAACTAACCATATTAAGTTGTTCAGGAATAGAGTACACGCATATTTCACATATTGCTTGGATATTAATTTATAATAGTAAATATGATATCAAAAATTACTAACAATAGGAAATAAACCAGTTTCCATTGGAAATTACTCCCAAATTTTAAAATAAAATTCAAATTTCAATTTTAATCAACTTTTAATTTCTTCATCGACGTAAAAATATCATTTATATGTTTGTTTGAGACCATTACGTGTTTGTGTGTGCTTTTTTTTATTTCTAAAAGTCAACGTGAAGTGGAAAGTGGTTATAAATATTCGATATTTCTGAGGATATTTTGAAACTTTTGGAAGAATATATTTTATTTACTAGTTCAGTGTTCAGTGACGATTATTTCAAATTTTGTGAGTAAAGATATGGCTAGCGAAGGTTTTGTAAAAGCACAAACTGATAACTTGCCCATTTATGCTGCTTGAATTTATGAAGTCAAAAAGCTGCTTTAATGCAGAGGAAATAAGAGGAGTTAAAGCATTATCGTAAGTACGATTTAAACTATGTTTTATTTATATAATATACACCAACCATATTTCGATGTGTGGTCGTAAGAAAATGATGTTTTTATGGTTGATTCCCAGACATATAGGTACATAACCTCAAACTATTTAAGAATAAAAATTACCAGCATAGAAGTAGGTACTTACATTAAAATGGTCTTCACAAACAAAAGTAATGCCCTTCTTTCAAGTGTATTTTTGCTTGCGCCACCAGGTAAAGTAACAAATATTTTGTCTGGAGTTTTAATAGACGTTGATTTACACACTGGAACAATGCAATACTTGGAATACAAAGTTTTTTTTTCGGCTTTACTCATTTTTAAAGCATTCAGAAACAAACTAGGTCACAAGAACTCAGAGCGTGATACACGAATAAGAACGTAAGCAAATGACGTCACACCATGGGGCAGCCATCTTTATGACGTAAAGCGCGTTTTGGCGGACTTTCAAATTTTATGATTTTTAAAGTCGTTTTAAAAGTAAAGTTTATATTTTTTTAGAAAAATAGGCATGCAAGTTGTTAGGAGACCTGATAGAGCGTCAATTCCCACCAATAACAAAATTTATGCTTGTACCCTATAGTCATAATATTAATAATACCTCATTTTATACCAACATTTTCCTCCAGGATCAGTTTATCCAGGATATCTTACTTGTCCAAGAATATATATTGGAAATTGCTGCATTCCAAAGTTGCAGTGTTTTTAATGAAAATACATCCACTGACAAAGTTAATCCCCAAAAAGAAATATATACGAGTATCATATTTTAAATAATTATAAAAAAGCATTCGATTTTCGATACAACACTATCAGCAGGGAAATATGCAATGTCATTCGACTTCACATTTTCTAACAAGTTAGAAGTACCATGTGTCAACTGTTGTAATGGAGTTGTGAAAGTTAAAATAAAATATTCATGACCCATGTTTCAAATTCAAAACGATCCATACCTAGCTCACGCCTTTGAGAGTAATTTGAATAATTTTGCTGACGGAAATGCAAAAAGAAGAGGGAATGTTGTGCTACAGGATGATTTGGGACCAAGTTCAAAACCAGTATGATTAAAATAAACATTGCGTGATTAGGAAGTTGCTATTGAAGGGATAATTTGCATCGATTTTCAATAACTTAATATGTAGAAAATTGGGATCAAAAAATATTTCTAGGTCAAAAGTGGTTCAAGCCATGAGATTACTTGGAAAATTACTTTGGGGTGAATATTCACTAATACCTGAGGAAACATATTAAATACCCTTATACTAAGCTTTGGCTTAGGCAAGTCTTCCTCTTACATTCAGTAGCCTCCTAGTAATTGTGCCTTGGTTTTAGTTTTTGCATTTCTTAAAATCTACACGTTTGGTCAGCTTTTTGTGCTCTTGGTTGTACTGTTTATTTTAAGAGATCGTTAGTCCTCACCTATCAGACACAACACTCTTTTCCTTCTTGGAGAAATCCTTTCTCGAGCGCTCTAGTCCTAGGAGTCGATATTTCCAATGAGACAGTGCTACACATTGGAAGATAATGTGTGGGGCTGTTTCCTCAGCATCCCTATACAGTGTGGTCGTAGATTGTGCCCCTTCCTCATAGCTTCTAAAACAAATGAGTCATAATGGAAAAATGAAAACTAGAAGAAGTTATAGATACTATCGCTACTAATAGTGACATGCACCTGACTTTAATTGTGTAATAGAGGGCACGCGTTACCTACTACTTTTAATATTCATAAAGTGACAAAATACTTCATTTGGATCCTTTAATTATCTTTATTTACACAACTTTTCATAGAAACCATGTTAGTAGTTTATAATATTCACTTAGCTAAGAGGTGACAAAATCTATACATATATTTTCCTCTAGAAATTAATCCTCGAACACGAAACACCTTATCCAACGTTGCTTGAAATGGTCCACAAACTTTTTTCGTCGAACAAAAACAAAGAACAAAAACGCCAATTATGTTAGTCGCCTCCAAATTTTCCCGGCATAAGAGAGATTATTATTAATTCACAACATTGTTGAAAGAAGATTGATGGTTGTACCTCCGTGAAATGCGGACTAAATATTAGTGCGTACCTACAACGTGATTGTTTATCTTGACTTCTAGCAAAAAATTGAGTCTCAAGAGATTAGTTTTTATTGATAAAATTTGATTTGTTGAAACGATTATTCAAATTTTAATTAAGAGGCAAATTATGAGGGAGTGGGCGAGAATTGTAAAGATATCGAACAGTGAGTGGCAAAAAACTGTATCTGGAAATACAGAGAGGACGACGAAAGCTTGGAAAAAAAAAACAGAATACTTATCTAAAATAATGTAAAGTTAAAAAGTGTCCCACCTATTTCTTGGAAGAATTTTAGGACATCTGCAGGCTTTAACTAAATTTGCTTTTTTTTATCCAGTAATCTCCTGCCCTAGGATCCTGAATTGCTGTGCAATTTGCAAGTATGGGGATTGAGGTTTCTTCTTCCATTCCACGTAATGTACATTCTTTTTCTTTAATAATTTAAGCTTTTTCAGGTGCTCATTCAGGCAATAATGTTCCGTTAGGATCCCTGTTAAAACCCTTTTTTGATCTCTATGTGTTGTAGTCCATCCAGCAAAATATTGGATTGTCTAAGCCATACTATATTTCTTTTTTCGACTTTGCCTATTTCTTCCAATATTACATTCATGCTGATACCGCAAAAAAGTTCCGGACCCCAAAATGGTACTTCATACTCCCTTTTTGCTACTTTATCTGCTATTTCATTTCCTTCTATTCTAAGGTGTCCTGAAATCCACAGTAAGGTGACTATATTGCTCTCGCCTGGTTCATTGAGTTTTCCTAGGCATTCCCACAACATTTGGGAACTGATTACACAAAAGCTTAGTGCTTCAATGGCTGCTTGACGCTCCGACATTATGATAATCCTTTGCCTTCTATATACTTCCTCAATGTCAAACTGGGCACATTTTTTTATGGCATGAACTTTCGCTTGAAAGATACTTGGGATTTCTTCAAGCTTTCAGAACGCTCGATTCCTGGCCCGTACATTCCTATCCCAGCTGCTTATATTGCTTTTGAGCCCCCTGTGTACCATTGAATGGCATTCTTTCCAAGTCTGGTAATGGTATTTGGATTCCATTCCTTTTTTTCGTTAAAAAAATATTACAAGAGAGTTCATAATATTTTAGAAAAATATCACTTAAAACTTAAGTAGGTCTTCTTTTTTCCTCCAAAAAAATAGGAAATTTAGAAATCTACACTTGCTTAAGTTGTGGAGTTTTTTTTTAATTGAACGAGTGACCAAATTTTATTATTACTGACATCCATTCGCCACTATAACCAGTTTTGTAACATTAAGTAGCAGCTGCTAGCGTTCATGCCTTAAGATATATCCACCATTTAGCGCAAATGGTACAAGTTACAATGGGCTCTTTTACATATTTTTTTTTATTTTATTATTAGGAAGAGCACATCATTTTGAGGCTCTGTGCAAAAAAATAGACGTCAGCGAGACTCCTAAGTCGCCTAAAAAAATTATAAACAATAAACAGCGCTCCTCTCCGAATTTCAGGCGTGACGTCATCGCATATGAAATCTCTCGTTCAGAGAGCGGATACCGCGCCGATCGGTTTTCGGTTAGATGACAACTTAGCTAGTAACAGTACTTTGCTTGCTTATATGCTCATTATTGGAACTTTAGTTCTTTACGTCAGGTTATGTTTGAGCGACCAGGGGTCGCGACGCTAAAGATCTGACCGTTACGTTACGCTACGTTATATTACGTTGCTTCGTTATGTGCCTTGCTTGCGTGCTTGTGCTCTCTCCTTAGTCTCTCTCTCTCGTTCACGAACGAGCGTTACAGTCAGAAGCGTAATGTTAGTGCACATTAACTTTCATATGAGGTGACGTCACAGTCATAGTTTTCGCCCCGATACGGTATGCTTGTTTAATTGGTTGTATTAGGAGAACCACATATTCTATTAACATGAAATTTCCAGAATCATATCTTTATCCTTAGTACTTTGTTTTACGACAGTTAAAAATGATTTAAAAATTTTAGTAAACGAGCCCATTCTTATAAGTCTTCGTTGTACCGGATGGAGTTTAGCTTTAGTAATAATTTGACATCATCAACTCATTTTCTAAAATTTTTGCAATTGTGTCACTGTTTCTCCAAAAGCTGCGATTTATTCACACAATAGGCGAGAATAATATAGTCACCTTACTGTGGACTCTGGGATACACTGGAATAGAAGGAAGTGAAATATAAGATGAACTAGAAAATACAGGGACTGAAACACCCCATTGCGGTATCAGCTCCAATGTAAAATGGGAAGAAATAGACAAATCCGAAAAAAAGAGAAGTTTTGACTATTGGAAAGATCCAGTAGGACTTAAACAATCAAAGATTCTGCTGGGTGACCACAACGCGTTGGGATCAAATGAATGCAGTGGAGGGCCTTATAGACCCACTCACCACACACATAACCTAACCTAACCTCAGTTTAAGCCTGCAGATATCCTAAAATATAATATATCTAGACTCTAGTGTGATCTTCTCATGTGAAACGGAGTCTACATACAAACATTCAGCCAGTACTACTAATTCATTATATCATGAGCAAATTCCAACAAATAGTTGCACACCAAATTTCGAAGCTACTGAACAATTTTCAATAAACTGTAATTCATTTTAAATAACCCTGAATACTTATTGTGCTGATATAATTTAATTATCTATAAACTTTCCCATCCTCGATATAAAGTTTCTATCGTATATTAATTTAATGCGAGTTGATTTAGCACAAAATTAATTTCATTATCGTCCAACGTCCTTGCATCGAACAAGGACACCCTCGTAAATTCTCACAAAATGCACTAAAGGAAATTAAAACATTATCATTAACCTTCTTGAACAGGCGTGGGCATTTTAAAAGGTACTATTTTTATAACTTCAAAGAAAAAGGGGTCGTTGGTATATCAGAGATTTCCAGGTGAGTCTCTACAGTTCCCACCCGCCACCGGCAATCAATACAAACTCTGGCAGCGTCGGACGTGACCATTATACAGAAATATTCATGGAATATCCTGAAGTTGAATTCAAATCTCCACGCATTGGATATATCGATATTTCAATTAGGTTTCGTTTTTTACTAGAACTGAGGTTAATTTAATTAAATGCTAATGTTACAACTACGCATATGATGAATGGGAAACAATAAATATTTGTATAATTTACAAATTGTTGGATATATAGAAAATTGTAAGTGGTGTGGAAATTATATTTCGGTAATGTAGACCTAATCAACTCTGCATTAGTCAACCACTCCCTTCTCCACTATAGACAGTACAGAAAATGACCAGAAATAAAAAACGTACTCAATTGCAGAAATTTTGCCGAACCCACTATTGTTCCAACCAGTGGTAGAGATATTTATCGAGTCCAACATCCATGGATTCAAGACCTCGGTTTTACTTTTCATCTGAAAGACGGCATATCTGCTTTATTATACCTCGTGCTCATTGGTATAATGACTTGGAGCTGTGATATGCTACTCACCCTAGGAGCCTGAAATGTTTGTCCACAGGCTCTACCCATCCAAGTACTAACCGCTACCTAACCACTGCAGTACTGGATATTATGTGAAATAATAACTAACTCTTAATACGGTTCGTTGAACCATATCATTAGAACCATTAAGGTTCCTTCACACTGGCACGGAAAATTTACTATTGGCGTGGCGTAAACCAGAACGCTAGTATCGCGATTATCGCTACACGAAAAATCAGCTTAATTTCAATTTTCAATTTCAATTTATTCAATTTGGTTTTGTTAAGTACATTACATTTTATTTTATAAAAATGTGAAATTTTGAGTATCCCATGGAAGAAAACTACACTAGGCTAGGAAGCCTGTACTGTAGCTTAAAAACACGGCACACTCATTACATATTTTGGTGAGTACTATATAATATTTTATTTTAGGCAATTACAAATACAAATTGCAGTAATTAAAATGTCCTTTTTTACTTTCAGTTGATAATGGAGCAGAAAGAGTGTTGGAAGATTCCAATATTATATGTAATACATATGTATTTTAAGATCAGAAGTATGGTATCACATTATAATATATTTGTATAGTAAGATGATGAAAAACGCTTTATAATGAATTAAATTTTCCTGGATTGGAAAGTATAAAATGTTTCACTTCCTTCTTAAATGTATGATATTTTTTCATTTCTTTCAGATGTTTTGGCAGAATGTTATAAATTTTTGGACCTTGGAAAGTGAAAGAATGCTGAGTTGTGGTTTTGTGGAAAAAACTAATTTTAATATCTAAGTTCGTGGAAGAGCGAGTCTGACTTTGTACTTAGCTTACCTAATCTAATTTTTCTTCATAAAACATTCTTTTTAAACAATTAAAAATATATATTGAATGGATGTTGAATATTTTAGTTTCTTTATACAAGAGATCAGTCGGGTATAGTCTATTTCTTCGATAAATAATTTTAATTAGTAAATTTTCTGCCACTTGCAATGTATTTAGTATTGTTTTAAAGGCTGCTCCCCATGCTGGTATGCAATATGAAATGACAGATTCTGCAAGAGAGGTATACAATATCAATAAATTTTTTTTAGATAATATATCACGCAGTTCGTGAAATTTATAAATCAAAGTACGTAAACGCTTAGCAACATAGCTAATATGCTCAGTCCACTTTAAGTGTTTCCACGTAGGACCCGTAAAAATAATCGCAGTGTCGTCTGCGTAACATGTTAAATGACCTTTGAAATTATTTATCTTAGTTATGCTATTAATATATAAATGAGTGCCTTGTGGTACTCCAGCTGAAACTTCAGACTCATAACTTAGTTCATTTTCAATTTTGACTTTTTGAGTCCTTCCGGTTAAATAACATGTCGTCAATCTAAAATATTGTCAGTGTTTTTTTAGAATTATCGACTGCCTTTACAGCAGTATTAACAAAATCTAATATGGCATTTTCGGTGTTACTATTTTTTATAAATCCGAACTGTCTTTTTGTTATTATATGATTCTTATCTAAAAATTCAATCAATCTGCTTTTTATATAGTGTTCAAATATTTTGGCAGTATTGTTTATAACAGATATAGGTCTGTAGTTCTCAAGTTGTGATTTCTTACCTGATTTGAATATAGGAGTGATAATTGAGCATTTCCACTGATAAGGAAGAGTACCAGTTGAAAAGCATTGATTGATTATGTGTCTCAGAGGATTTAAAATACTGAAATGAATTGCTTTTAACATTTTTGATGTTATTCCATCTGGGCCTGGAGCTGTGTTGTTTTTAAGGTTAGAAATTACGGTTATTAGCTCATTGTTTGTAACCGGGCGCAGGAAAATTGTTTGATTGATATTAACATCTGTTAGAAAATTTTTTGGTAAGTCTTGTTGATCAATACGTTTACACATGGTTTTACCTATATTTGTGAAAAAATTATTAAATTTGTTTGTTTTTTGCTTTTTATCACTTAAAACAGAATTATTTTCAAGAATGATATCCGTGCTGCCAATATTATTATTACAATATTAATAATCAGGATGACTTCCTCGAATAAAGAAGCTCTGCAATTATTAGCACTTAATGAATAAACTGAAATTAGGTAAGTACAAGTATATATTTCGTTTTTTTTTTTTTCGAATATAGGTACACTATCTAACTATTTTGCTTGCTGGTAATGTTCACCTATCCCGAGCGTGTGTAAACGCAAATGGAATAAGGCTTCTCAGTGTCGTAGAAATTTACGGACAGTGTGACAGGTATTTAAAATGGCAGCCTTCTGAACATCGATGTAGGTATGTATTTTTGTAAATACCTAGTCTGGTGAGGCTGTCTTGTGAAGTTTTGGGAATTACTCCCGTAGATGAAACGATGACCGGCACCACCTCTTCTTTCTCTGCATGCCACATCTCTCCCACCTCAATTGCAAGATCAGTGTATTTTGCAATTTTGTCGTTGTATTTGTCTAGAATACTGTTATTATTGGCTATAGCAACATCCACCGAGTTAGCTATTTTATCCACAACCACAATATCAGGTCGGTTATTCGTCACCCGTCTATCGATGATAATTGACCCAACGTAGTATAATCTAAATTCAGCATTATCTAGCGAATGCGGATGGTATTTGTAATAAGGGGTGTGGGTGTTAACTAATCCAAATTTGTTGGCCAACTTCTGATGGATGATGTTGCAAAG
>CAJUYG010000179.1:431409-456652 GCA_910591675.1 Galerucella calmariensis
GTAAAATGAATCGTAAAGCGATCCGTTCAAGGTCATCAAAAGCTCTGGCAATTTATGAATGAAATTTATAAGAGTTATACTACTGGTTCGTTCTTATACTGTGTTATGATTCGTTAGACGAATAAATTATGATACGCAGTGGTGTCGGCTGAATTTCTTTTGCTATCGTACTGAGATCCGATTACAAAAGATATACCTACCACTATTTATGATATTTTAGTATTGCAGAGAAACCATTGTTTTCCAATATTATTGATACAATCGAATGTAATTACGTACAATTGTTCCATTATAGTTTAGTAATGAGATATAAAAAATAGCGAACTATATTTTTAAAGATTCCTTCTCGTTTAGTCTACTTTCTGCTGGCTTCCAGCTGCTCACCCTTTTAATTGATGAATCCAGTTTTCTTCTGTTCACATGTCCGTAGCATCGTATTCTTTAAAAGATTTGTACTTCACAATATCTCCCTCAATCGTATCTTTTAATTCCAAATTCATTAGTGGTCCAAACTCATCTTTTCAGGGCCCACTATCTTCCTTACAATGCTTCTTTCAAAAACCCGTAGTCTTTCTTCATATTTCTTTGCTCGGCACATTGTTTCACTTCCGTATGTAACTATTGGTCTACTGGAGGCTTTGTAAATTTGCATCTGGGTATTTTTACTAAGGCTAAGGCACTATATTTTGGAATTATTGGAGAGTTCCTAGTTTGCTATTGTTTATACCTTCTCAAGTAGCAATTTAAATTCTATAAGGTTTGTATAAACAGCTACAAGATATATCTTATAGGATACTGAAATTCTTATAACGGTCCACACAACAATTGAATGATCCTCATACAACTAAAAAGGGCCCATTTTTATACAACTGTTTGGTTGTATAAAAGTTCTATTAAAAGTTTATACAACTTTTATATGACTGTTTAATACACATTTATACAACTCTTAATCGACTGTTTTATAATCATTTATACAGCTACTATAAAATGATTTAATAGTGTGTCATGTAGTCACATATATAAAATGGGATTGAAGCGGCACTATGAAGGTCTTACAAAATGGTTGTATAATGCAATATATTTTTTTATAATGCTGTTATTTCGAGCACAATGCAAACTTTTGTCATCTAGCAGTTTATAAGAGCATTTCATTTTTTAGTGAAGAATATCAGAACAAAATTATATTTCAATTTGAACGCGCATCCTACATTTCATTTGTAGAAATGGAGACTTATCAAAACGACTTGGTCCGCTTCGGCGAACATCGATAGTAAAAATAATAATTTTATTTGGAGGGTTTAATAGCACAAACTTTAATGCGCCGCAAATTTTACTGATAGATTATGGGTATATATTTGGCAAGAAAATGAAGCGCTTCAATTCTGGTTAAGTTTCAAGTAGATACTTGAAAAAAATAATAAAATAGAAAATCCTAAAATACTTTTTTTTATGATTTCAATAGTTTATCGCGTCATATTGATATTCTTTCATAATATAATTCTCTTAATAATGATTCACATTTTTCAATATAGTTTCACGTTTCCAACTCAATTGATCATAATGGCGGCGATAGCGATACAAAAATTGCTAATTTAAACATGGCGATTCATAATACAACAATTTTATCCCAAAAAAATTCCTTAAACAATATTTTATTGTAAAATGGAACGGTATACGATATCTGTTTTATAACGAAGAATATTTAGGCACTATACAACTAAAAGGTGTTTTATAAAACAACGCAATTGAATGCTATACAATATTTATTATACAACATTATACAGCCTCAATAAGACAAGCTTAAGTAATTATTTTATAATGTTGTAGCAGTTAGTTATATAGTATATTATAGAACTCTCATACAATAGGTATAAAAGTCTTATAAAATGATATTTTTGATATTGTGTAAACTGGCTTATAAAGTATTATATCATTTTAAAAGAAATGATCGTATAATGCGTTATAGAATATATTGTAAAAGTCACTATAGAATCATTTAATACAACAATTTTCTTTAAAAAACAAAATTATCGTAACAAAAGGCTTAATAAAAACAAACAGTCCTTAAAACAACGCTATTCGACTGTTATACAACAATTCAGTCCTCTTAGAATTCCATTTTGCTAGTTGGGTTGTTACCAAGCTAAAATGTAATATCCAGGAAAAACTTGAAATATTTGCAGAACAATTTTCCTTCCACCGATCTTCTGTAATTTTGAGCATTCATCTCATCGTGATAATTTCCATATTTACTTCCTGATTTAAATGATAATAGGCTGTTTTTAAGAAGCCTCGTTTCACTTTCCAGCCGATTGTCATTAATCGTTATTAAAAATAATATCTCCCTCATTCAGCCCCTTTTACGTAATTTTATTAAATATGCATACTAGGAGAAAACATTACATACAACTTATAAACTAACACGACTATAACTTGCACGCTACTGAGTGTTTTACACTGGCTTGGATTTATTCTATTCTAAAAATTCCCAAGTATTACACAACTAACTGATTATTATTAATAAACGAAAAAATGTAACTAGACACCCGATGAAACCGTATAAAACTGGTAGAAAAATCTTAGACTTCAACGTCTCGATGATGAAATCTAGTCCTTTTTCTTCGTGCTTTACACTTTTTTAGAAGGTCTTTAATATTAATCCCCTTACAACACGTGAAATGAACAACATAATTCTAAGGTTTGCATTTTAATATTAACAATGAATTTTCTAGTAAATTTGACAGTTTCGGCGATGGTAATCAATCTGGTGGTAAAATGATCGATACCATTTTCATTTCCTAAATTGTTGTATTTCATAATCAAATTTAGGAAGAAAGGTTTACATTAAATAATCAATCGAGGAAAAATTTCTCGTTTAAATTATAATATGGAAATAAGAACCGTTTTGGCACAAATTCAGCTGACTGGAAGTATCGGCTTCATTCCAAAGAATGAGTGAAAATAGAATTTAATACTGCAGATATTAGAAAAGTTATGAAGCAGTTTGTCGTTGACGTTTTTTACGAGGGTAGTTTTAGGATGACTTTCTTAGTTTGAGTAATCACCACATCTTCAGGATTCTCATCTATCTTTCAAAGTAAATTTGCATTCAATATTAAATGGTCAAATTTGAGTTTTTTGGAACTTTATACAGTTCTTTACGCAAAAGATCTGACCGTTACGTTACGTTGCTTCGCTCTGTGCCTTACTTGCGTGCGTGTGCTCTCTCCTGAGTCTCTCTCTCGTTTACGAAACAGCGATTCATATGCCAGGAATCGAACCCGGGCCGCCCGCGTGTAAGGCGAGCATTCTACCACTGAACCACCGATGCTACATTAAAATTCTATGCAAATCTGGTATTCGCAGTGCTGGTGATCTACTTGAATTTGTTCGGATAAATTTTTACTATTATCTTCATATTTTTTTTTGCGCGATAGATCTTTTTTGTTTATTTACAGCATCGTTTGTCAGGACGGTAGGTTGTGTTTACTGGTTTCTAAGTTTAACACGTCGGTAAGTGATTTATTTACCGTTCAGACGTCGAAAAGTAATAAATCAATCAATCGTTCAAGTGCGATATGGACAATCCACACGACACACGAGTCGAGCAGCATAATTTTTCTACGACCCACTTAAGAAAAAATCTAGAAAATAAAAATTTATATCGACTGTAATATAACTATTGAAAATTTAACAATTCAATTTTATGTTTTCATTAATTTTTTTTTGGTACACGTACAGTTCTTGAATGTCCAATTTATATAAAGCTACGGTTGCCCTTTTTAAATATACGATGCTGTTATAAGTAGATGTTGCCAGTCGGACTTCCTCATGAATGGTACCGTACCATTATCTACAATAATGAATATTCTGCTAAATATTTCAAACGTCCACCTGTTGTCGTATTTAATATCAAGCAGAATAATTATTTGAAAATAAAATTAACAATACCGCGTGAGAGTCTGGTTTGCTTACTACTCAACCACCGAGGAATAAACAAATTGTTTATCTATAACGTCAGATGTATTACATAATTTTTGCTTAAAAGGAACTAAAGTTCCTACCGTGTGTCCCGCGACACGTTCTACCTTTTTATGAAAATGAAAATCATGAGTTCCCAAAATTCTCAGTTATGTAATAGAAGCGGTGAATAAGAAAACATGAAATAACCAGAATGGCATAATAAATGATGAACAGAAAAGCTTGTTTTCTGAATTTATTTAGAATTAGCAGCTACTTTTCCATCATCAAATTGGATGATAAAGACTTCCTAGTTATTATCCCTGTAGACGATCTGATACCAGACGAAAAAATGGGTGACTCACGTAAAATGATTTAACTGATCATTGTTCTCTAAAGTTTTATTCCAGAAGGTTAAAAAATTGGACTTAAAGGGAGCAATTGGTAAAAAATACATATTCAACGCTACTAACAATTTTTTCATCCTTTTTACATATTTACTTGACCTCTGTGACATTGATTTTATCATGTTAACAAACTAATACACTACAAGTCATACATAATTTAAAAAAATAAATTACTTCGTTTTGAATCGATAGAAAATTGCTTCATTTAAACCTGCACTTAAGTGGAAAAAATATTATTCTTGATAGTGAATAATTGATAAAACCTGATCAATGTCCACTACCCAGTGTTAGCTGATATTACTATATTAAACCAAATTTTTTAATGAAGATAATCTCTATGGAGTCACTTTTTTTGGAACTTTAGTTCTTTACGCCAGGTTATGTTTGAGCGACCAGGGGTCGCGACGCAAAAGATCTGACCGTTACGCGTTACGTTACGCTACGTTATGTTACATTGCTTCGTTATGTGCCTTGCTTTTGCGTGCTTGTGTCTCCTTAGTCTCTCTCTCGTTTACGAAGCAGCGATTCATAATAATAAATATGCTTCTGCCCGGATTCGAACCCGGGCCGCCCTCGTGCAATGCGAGCATTCTAACCACTGAACCACCGATGCTATATTGAAAATCTATGCAAAGCTGGTATTCGCAGTGCTAGTGATCTACTTGAATTTGTTCGGATACATTTTTACTATTATTTCCATAATTTTTTTTGCGCGATTAAGGGGTCTAGCTACTTTTCGAAATACAGGGTGTTGAAATTTTGAAAACTTGAATGCTTTAATTCGATAAATTTAAAATGGATGGATAAATTGATTTGACCTTTGGCAGGTAGTTTTTAAATGTAAAAGGGCATATTTTGGAAGAAATTGTAGTTTGTGCAACTAGTGTGGATATGATGGCCATATCGCACGAGGACGAAGATGGAGCACGACGCCATAGGCGGAGTGCTCAATTGTTCAAGTGCGATATGGACAATCCACACGAGTCGAGCAGCATATTTTTTCTACGACCCACTTAGGAAAAAATCTAGAAAATAAAAATTTCTATAAACTGTAATATCTAATTTTGTGGTAAACGAATGTCCAATTAGTATAATGCTACGATTTCCTTCTTTAAATATACGATGCTGTTATAAGTAGATGTTGCCAGTCGGACTCCCTCATGGAGGGTACTGTACCATTATCTATAATAATGAATATTCTGCTAAATATTTCAAACGTCTACCTGTTGTCGTTATTAATATCAAGCAGAATGATTATTTTAAAAAAAAATTAACAATAAAAAAAAATTCCTCGCGGGGAATCGAACCCGGGTCTACCGCGTGAGAGTCTGGTGTGCTTACTACTCAACCACCAAAGAATATGCAAATTGTTTATCTATAACGTCAGATGTATTACATAACTTTTAAAAGGAACTAAAGTTCCTACCGTGTGTCCCGCGACACGTTCTACCTTTTTTTATTTTATCAAGTTCGGAACTCGCTCCACCTCATCAATGTTGCCAAAATGTATAGACTCATGTTCAAGAGTTCTTTGCTGCTGTGATGGGAATATTCGCCACAATTGATGCCTTTAAGTATCCCGAACAACATTTTCTCAGTCTACCTCTTCATTACCGAGAGTTATTATAATACCGGGACTTCTTCTTCTACTTCTTTGTCCAGATCAAGTTTGCCATCAATAAGAACACATTCACCTCCATGAATGGGTTGTGAAATTCCTTTTCTAGTCAACAGATCATCGAAGGTGCAATGTGCTATTTCTCTACCTATCTGATCAATAAATTTTGAATATTTCAGCCCTAACTCCACAAACTGATTTCAACGTAATTTAAGAGAGCTACAAATCCACGTAACTTCTATACAAAAATGTATATTGCGTCTTCTTTATTACATTCCGAAAGATATGCAAAAAAACACAATTCCGAGCGTGTATCCTTTCCATTCCACTTGATTTATTTATTATTTCATCGAGTTTCTGGGTTTCATATCCGAGAGAAATATGGTTGATCGTGAAAGACCCTCTCAGTTCAGTATTAGGTATTTTTTTAATTTCAACTTATGACCATCACTAAGAATCACTGGAATAATAGGAAACAGAGATTGTAAGTAAATCAATATATTTGTACAGGGTATGTTCGATTATATTCATTGAGTGAAAAATTTTAATACATCATTCGTCATGTAGTTGAAAGAAGGATCGAAAGCACGTGACGTCACTGTTTTGTAAACATCATTTGGTATGTTGTACGACAATGAACCGGTAGCTATGGAACATTTTTTGAAAATAAGTCTTTTATCACTGCACACTTATATAATTATTGAGTTTTTGTATACATTGGCTGAAATATGACGATATTTGCTGGATGTGTCGGGAAAATATGAGCTGTCTGGGAGCTTTCAACGGAAACACTGCCTAAACCCTTTAAAGATGTAACAAAATATTTTATAGGGGAACTGTGTATCATATAGGTCTACAGAAAAGTCCGCTATGGCATATGGCTGTCTCTCAAGGATAACATAATATACAGTGTGGAAACCACTTATGGAATAAAAATTCTTTATGTCATTATTTTAGAAAATTATAAAAAATGCCGAGACACGTCAACTTTGGAATTGAGTTGTGCGTTATTTAAACATAAATTTAAATGTACAGGGTAATTCACGCAAGTATGCCATAGTCGGTGTTGTTTTTTTAATGGAACACCCTGTATATTTGCATATTTTTAAAATCCTCTTAATTAACCGATTCCAACAAACTAAATAATGTATGGTCAATTATGAATTATACAGGGTGAAATTTTTAAATTAATAATTTATTACACTTGAAATATTGCTACTTTTTTAAATTAGCTAAATATGGATTTATCAAAAATCTAAACTAACTAATTATTAGACGTATTTGTATATTAAACAAAACCTGCTACGCCCATGAATTTTATCATAAATACCTAAAAATTGCCTAAAAACGCCAATAATTAGAAAAAATCGGTAAATAATGTGGATTGTTTTAAATCGGTAAATAATGTGGATTGTTTTCTATTCTGTCAGTTGTTGATGTATTGACAGTTTATGCTGAAAAAGTAAAATATTTGTCAAACACTCTTTCCTTGTCGACATAACAATGAAATATTTAACTGAGACTCACCGAATTGATATTTTAATGATGATCGGGTACGGGGATAACTGCAGAAGTCAAGTTGAAGTGGCAAACTTTTTTAATCACAGGTATCCCGAATTGCCTAATATTTCACAAAGTACTGTGTCTAAAATTCATGCACGATTCAGAGAACTTGGACATGTCAAACCATTGAAAAGAAAACCACACTTTGTTGAAGATGATGTGAAAGTGGATATTTTGTTAAGTGTAGAAGAGAATCCAACTTCAAGTACACGTCAAATTGCCCGTGAAAATAATGTTAGTCATAAAACTGTCCTAAGATGTCTTCATAAAGAAAAACTCCATCCCTACAAATTAACTTTTGTGCAGGAGTTAATAGAAGACGATCCAGATCGTAGAATGGATTTCTGTGAAAGATTGATAAATAAGCTGAGATAGCTCTTGGTACCATTCTTTTTTATGACGAATCAACATTCACATTGAATGGAGAGGTAAACCGACACAACTGTAGATATTGGTCAGCAGAGAATCCTAATTGGTGCGTGAGACACATATTCAGTACCCTCAAAAGGTGAACGTTTGGGCCGGTATCATAGGCGACCAAATTATTGGTCCTATATTTATAGATGGAAATTTGACAGCTGAAAAATATTTAAACATGCTTAGAAATGAAGTTATTCCTGCGTTGGCAAACTTATATCCCAACGCAATCCTAGCTTACCGAATGAAAATGTTTGGTTCCAGCAAGACGGGGCAACACCCCATTATGCTTTAATGGTAAGAACTTACTTAGATGAAATCTTCCCCAATAAATGGATTGGACGAAGAGGTACTATTGAGTGGCCAGCTAAATCGCCATACCTTACGCCGTTAGATTTTTTTCTGTGGGGTTATCTCAAGAACAAAGTATATGCAACACAACCAACTAGCATTGTAGACCTCAAAGTTAGGATAATTACAGAAATACGGAATATTTCACCTCAAACTTTAAACAAATTTAAGGAGGAGTTCTATAGGAGACTGTGCTATTGCCAACGACTAGGTGGAGAACATTTTGAGCATTTATTTTAATGTATTAAAATCAAATACATCAGGTATTTTATATATGTGTTTAATAACTGTAAAAATAAAAATTGCACCCTGTATAATTCATAATTGACTATACATTATTCAGTTTGTTGGAATCGCTTCATTAAGAGGATTCAAAAATATGCAAATATACAGGGTAATTCATTAAAAAAAAAAACACCGACTATGGCATACTTGCGTGAATCACCCTGTACATTTACATGTATGTTTACATAACGCACAACTCAATTCAAAAGTTGACGTGTCTCGGCATTTTTTATAATTCTCTAAAATAATGACAGAAAGAATTTTATTCCATAAGTGGTTTCCACACTGTATAAATCTTAATATGATAGAAAATTGGCAATTATGATGCGGTATGTAAAAGCTTTACATAATAAATAATAATAATTATTTTCCCATCATCTACTTCATATAATTTAAATGAAAATTGCAAAAAATTACGGATTAAAATTCAAGCGCCTTCCCTTGTGAGGTCAAATTTTTGTTTAGTATATGTCGTCTTCAGGTAGTCGGAACATACATAGATACTTGCAAACATACCAATTTTACCGGAAGCTACATCTTCTCGGAGTAACATAATATTAGCTATTTCATATTTTTTTTGTAAAGAATGCGTTCGATCTTGGTCTTTTCCATATCTAAGATGACTGGTTAAGATTAAGGATTAGGTATTAAGTTATTTTCGTATCTGTACATTGTTTGGGACTATAACTCTTGTTATTACAGAAAAATGCGAACAATTATAACGTTTTCCGTGAAAACTGTTGAAACCTACATTTTAATAATATCATTTTTTTTTTTTCAGAATTATGTAATGCTGCTACAAAAATACAAGCTTCGTTTAGAGGTCATATGACTAGAAAAGGTAAAGAAGACCAGCAGAAGAGCGAATCAAGTACTTCTCAAGTCAAAACACCGGTAAGTATATTATGAAGATTTCAGGTGTACATACTTAATGCAAATATCTTTATTCATTTTATTCATACACAATCACATTATAATTTGAGCTTTATCCACACTTATGAAGCATATAAAGTAGGTACCACTTCATCAACTAGTAAAATGATGAAAAATACAATCTTCAACCAATTACATTTATTATTAACATTAACATTGATATTAATAAGTATTTCTTTTTTTGTTTAATCATATTCCACAAATGTGTAGGTGTCATCGGTTTCAGAACGCATAGCGCTAGCCAAAGATTTTGATAAATCTGTAGAAACAGTGGATGGCTAGTAGGTACCAGGAGTACCTTAGACATTCCTTACGATATCAGGCGAATGAGATATAAAATATGATTTTCTGCTATAGCTAAACACTTTTATTAGCCAGTAAATTTGTTGATGCGCCTCATGCAACAGCCGCTATAAGCTTCTGCGTTTGCCAGATTAAAAAATGAAGCAGCTTTTGAAGGAATTTTTGACAAATTGTTGATTGTGAAGTATATTTTTGATCACTCTATCGTAAAAAGAATCTGCTGTTAGATAACTCATATATTTTCTACACGTTTCCAAAGCATTGATGTGGAATTTTTCTTCCATAATTGTGAATTTTCCTGAAATTTCGGTTTTGATATCTAGCCCCTGTATTCTACATTACTGAGTTTCAAATTTGTCAACTTACAACAACAACAGGCACCAGACACCCCCATTATTGATGTAGCATATTATTGCCTTGATCATTAAGTGTTCTTTATTTATCGCAATCTCTTATTAAAAATTCTTCCACTTGTGCTCTTTCCAATACCGCAGCTTTCTTTGCCTTGTACCCTTTCGGCTCACAGTTCAGATAAGCAGTGAGCCTACTATATTTTCCAATGTCTTTGTTTTATGGACCTTTATAACGGCCTTCAGCATCGAGTACGATTAAATTGCTTAATTTTTCAAAGTAAAGAAATTCAATAGCAGAACTTTCCTCATTTATTGTCATTTCGCCCCGCTTTTCTTTCCATTCATTAAATTCGGAAAATACCAATACCATTATGGTCCATGGACTTCGCAGGCAATAATTGGAGAGCTGCTTCTTCTGCTTCATAAATGATATATCTGCAACAAAATCGCTTTGTTGCAGATATATCACAAATGGGCAAGAAGCTCGGTAGAAAGATCGACGAATATCATCCCATTCAGGGAACGGGTGATGCATCCAGGTAATTCTGGAGAAATCATCTTGTTCACCAATAGATCCTAATCAAACCATGGCACTGGGGCTGATATAGGTGAACCTAGGAAGAAACTGTTCCTTAGCCTTGGTCGATACTCAACTGTGTTTCAAGAAGAGACAATTGCCGCTATAGCCTGCATTGATGAAAACATCAGAAGAGGATATACCGGACAAAAAATTAAAGTATTCACTGACAGCCAGGCTCTGCTTACAGCTATCAGCAATCCAACAACTAGATCTAAATTGGTAAAAAGCTGTAAAGAATCCCTTAACATGCTGGCAAAAGACAACGCAAAGTGTCTCTAATATGGGTGCTAGCACATGAGGGGATTGCAAAGAATGAAATGGCAGACCAGCTAGCTAAAGAAGGTTCTAAAGAAGCCTTCACAGGCCTGGGACCGTTTTGTGGAATAACAAAGGATTACATAGGAGGAGGAGGAGACATAATAATAATGAATTCCTTTTTTGCACATAAAGAAATCCATATGTATACGAGAGAGGTGCAATCAAGAAAGGAAAAATCCACAATTGATTATATACTAGTAAACAGAGAATACAAAAAAGAAATACTAAATACTAGGGTTAAGAGAGGACCAGTAATAAACAGTGATCATTACCTCTTGGAGGCGAAAATTAAAATCAAGACTATAAAAAAAGATGTCAAAAGAATTTGTAAGATAAGGAAATCTAGTAAAGTAATAAAGGCATATAGACTATCTGAGAAACAAATAGCTGAAAATTACACAGAACAAACAGAACTTAAAGCAGCTGATATTTTAAACTCCATGGAAAGCAGAAGCGTAGAAGAATTTTGGAATATAATCAAAAATATGATATTAACAACCGCAGAAGAGGTATGTGGATCAACAATTGTAGATAAGAATATGAAACAAACCAAATGGTGGACAAAGGATAATCAAGAACAGATGAAAATAAAAAAAAATCTTTGGAAAAGTTACTTGAAAACCAAAACAGAAATAAACCAACAAAAATACAAAGAACAAAGAGAAAAAGTGAAACGTATGGTTCAAGAAGCAAAAAATCGAACATGGGAAGAGTTTGGTAGAAAAATGGAATATGACCATCATGGAAATCAAAAGTTGTTCTATAAAGTATTGAAAAACCTAAGAAAAAGTAAAACAGTAGAACTAAAACAAGTGGAAAATAAGAAGGACCAAATAGTTTCAGACGATGTAGGAATAATGCAGTGCTGGCAACAATACTTTGAAGAACTCTTAAGCCAACAAACCCAGGAAGTATCATCAGAGATGATAGAAACAGCAATAATAATAGATAATGAACGAAATGAAAGCATAACAGCGGAGGAACTCGAGCAGGCAATTGAAAGGACAAAAAGAGGAAAATCTGGAGGACATGATAAAATCACGCCAGAAATGATCATTTACCTAGGAAAACAAGGAAGACAGTTACTATTGAAGATGCTTAATAAAACCGCTCAGGTGCCCAACGACTGGAACATAGGAATAATAATGCCTATACATAAAAAAGGTGACACGACAGAATGTACTAATTATCGAGGTATTACATTATTGAGCGTAGTTTCCAAGTTGTATGAAAGCATATTGGGAAATAGATATAGCTGGATGGTTCACAAAGCGGATTTAGGAAAGGGCACAGTACCCAAGACCACATTTTCACGATAAAACAAATGATAGAAAAAACACAAACAAAAGAAATTTATATGGCTTTCTTGGACCTTGAAAAAGCTTTCGATAGTGTACCACAAAAAACAGTATGGAGTAGCCTAGAACAAAGATCGGTTCCAAAGAGTCTAATCACACGAATAAGGAGTCTGTACTACCAAAATTTCAGCTACGTCAGGAGACATAACCTTGAATCCGATATATTTAGAGTCAAAGACGGACTTAGACAAGGTGGAGTACTGAGTCCTCTATTGTTTATTATTGTGATGGATGACATCATTAGGGCAACAAAAACGTACACTAAAAAGATACATATAGGATACAACAGGTTAAAACTAATATCATTGTCTGAGTGTGCGTTTGCAGATGATGATTTGTGCACCCAGCGAAAAGGATTTGCAAAGAAATCTAAAAATATGGAAAGAGGAACTGAAGAGGAGAAACTTGAAAATAAACATACAGAAAACAAAAGTGATGACCACTGGATCTGAGGATGAAGAAACTCATTTAAGGATACAAGAAGAAGAAATCGAGCAGGTGGACGTATTTAAATACCTTGGTATAAAAATAAATAAAAATGGAAATGAAGATATGGAAATAAATGAAAGGATCACCAATGCTTCAAAACTGTACCATTCATTATCAAGATCATTTATAGGAAAAAAGGAAATCAGTGCAAAAACCAAAATCACAGTTTATAAAACAGTTTATCGGCCAATCCTTACTTATGGAAGTGAAAGCTGGATACTGTCACAGAAGTCAAAAATCGAATCCAAGCAATGGAAATGGAATATTTGCGGAGAGTGAAGGGTATAACAAGAAGAGATCGGATAAGAAACGAGGATGTGAGAAAGGAACTGGAAGTAGAACCAATACTCGAAGTATTATATAAACAAAAGCTTAAGTGGTTCGGACACTTAACAAGAATGAGCAACAGACCAGTCAGAGATGTGTGGGAAGCCCGAGTAAATACAAAAAGGAAAAGAGGAAGACCTAAGAAAACTTGGAACCAAGAAGTTGCAGAAATACTGGAAAGAAGAAATATAAAATGGGAAGAAGCGAAAAAGATGGCAAAAAATAAGAAAAAATGGACTAATTTTATCTATGAACAAAACATACAGATATAGATACCTCTACCCTTACACCTTCGGGTATAAAAAGGGTTTTTGATTATATATATATATATATATATATATATATATATATATATATATATATATATATACATAGGAGGGGAAGTCGGGAACTGGCTAGTTGAGGAACACCAACTCAAATGGAGGCTGACACAAGGACACCTCCATACTAAGAGTTATCTGAATAAGTAAGACAAGGAATTCTTGTCCAGGCTGTTGAAACTGAGTAAGAGAAATTTGAAAACAGTTACCGACCTGGTGACTGGACACTGTACCCTGAAGAAGCATCTGCACAGGATGGGCAAAGCTAGTGAACCTATGTGCAAAAAATGAGAACTCTACGATGAAACACCTACTCACATACTCTACTTCTATGAGAACTTACAAGGACTCAGACGGAAGCACTTTGGAGTGGAAATGATACAACCATCACAACTATTGAAGATCCCTCCAGATAAACTGGTGGCCCATAGAAGACGATGCTTAAGGAATGGAAGTATGTAGATAACATGGGTAATGGTACAAAGATTCAGTTCAAGTGCCCGGGCTGTTGAGCCCAACCCAAACGTATGAATGAATGAAGACCGAGGTTATATGTATAAAAGTTTCTTGAAGTTCTCAGTTGTGCATTTAAGAACAATAGTGGAATTTAAATTTGTATAATGTATTATGTATCTTTTTCAGAATCCGGAAGAAGAATTAGACATCGATCTCTCAGATCCAGACTTGAACAAGGCAGCTTGCAAAATCCAAGCATCTTTCAGGGGCCACATGACTCGCAAAGAAGATCAAAAGCCCACTAATTAAACAACAAAAAACTTCATTGATTTTAGAACGGAATGCTATCTTTTTGCTGTGTATTGTCACATTTGTCGCAGTTTCTACTCAAAAAGTATTTTCCGATGATAATTCTAGTCAAGTTTGAAACAGAATGCAATATCCCATCACCAAAAGATCATGTGTTCTATGAAAACGATTTCTGTCAAAAATCTGTACGTTGTATAACCAATATGGGAGTCCATATAAGCAATTGGAAGATTTTAAATAAAACAAGATGAAACTTGAAATAATCTAATCATATTAAAGTATATCAATAATAGTAATACAGAAAAGTGACATATATAATACCGTAAAATGCAATACTAGATTTCACAACTACTTCGTTGAAGTCTAGTCTTTTCCATACATTTTATTTAGTTCTGGAATCTTTATTATTTTTGACTTTCACATAACTACAATCTCGCCAAATTATTGGCAGCCATGTTGCATTATTTACAGAGTTACTAAAGTGCCAAGTGGCTATCTGAACTCTCTTCACAATCTAAATCTTCAACAACATAGAGACAAAATTAAACTGAATTGATGTAGGTACTACTGTTTATAACGCTGCGACAATGTAACAAAACAAGTATAAAGATTGTATTTAGATTTTAACTGTATACATATGTATATCCAGATCCCACTAATCCATGTTGAAAGCAAACTTGTGATCCTTTCTTAATTCTATACCTACTTAGATTTAACGAATTTCAAAATTTGACTGTAATGGTAAAAGTTTTTTTCAGTTGGTATTTCTTAGCTACAAATAAATCACGCATAATATTATATGTATTGTCGAGTTAAATAAATCATCAAAAAATCTTACTTGTCCAAATAAATTGGGCATATAATATACATAATAGCTGCGGTATAGTATCATCATTAGACTGACTAAAACTGGGAGAAAGAAAAAACGAAACTTTTAAATAAGCATATCTCCCGTTTACAAAAACAGTTGTATGTCACACATGCAGTAAGCGTTTTAGCAGCCTAATGCTATTAGTGCTCTATTAGTGTACGTTCACACTGGACGCGATTAAGCACAAATATTATGCTTGGTATGGTTTGGTTGTATTTAAAAGAAGGAGATGAAATCGTGTAGCTGCTTTCGATCTTTTGCCTCCTCACCATGGATTTATTATTGTTGGAAAATAACATATCTGCTGACACATTTTCTAATTGGACCATTTCCTCGAAAGCAACAATGTGCATTCGGTGGTCCAGTAGCTAGATGGATAATATTAACGAAAGCAATTAAGACAGGCCCTTCCACAGCTGAAGCCATAATCAAATACGTGTATTTGCTGCACAATATTTTAATTGAACGATAAGGAAACCCTGATTATGATATATACAATACAATGACAAACAGACAATTGGTGACATGCGCAGCCAGATCATTTCACGTGTAACCAAAACAGCTCCAATAGAAGTATATGAACAACGAGTATTATTTGGTACATAACTAATACAATACCCCTAATATATTATTTATTATTAAACACATTTGTAATATACTTTTTTTCTCTCATCTAATTTAGAAAAAGTTTTTCTTCAATTAAAATAGAAAATAAACTGCCATGGTTAAAAATACTTTTTTTTCTGCAACTACCTCCTGTCATAACTTCTCAACCTTGTCCCGATCTTGATATTCTTTATTTTGTTGATCCCATAAAGAAGAGCGCACTCGAACTGCATTTATTAATTCTTCGGCATCCATCTTGTCACTCGGACGAAGACTGACGCACGATCAAAAACCAATCATGCTTGGGAACTAGCGCGCTATTTGAACGGTTGCTTTCGGCTTGACAGGTTTGTAGATTTCGTTTCACATATGAAGAAGCCACGTGAAGTTTGCCAACTGTCTTGCGTATAAATCAAAATCGGTCTTAATGGAAAGTATAAATATTTATGTTTTATTTAAACTATACACGCGATGAATATATCTTTAAATTGTTATTTTGTGTTAACCTACAAAATGTGAAAGCTTCACGGTAGGTACTGATTTGAAGTCAAATGTCAATTTTACGATATGGCACTGGTTTTGACAACAAGTTCGCGCATACGTACGACTGCAACTTCAAGTGGCTTCTTCCTACGTGAAACGGAGTCTAATGGTCGCATCACTTAATCGCGTCTTGTGTGAACGTACAAGTCTTTCTTAGCAAAGTGTTATTGTACTATACGAAATATTTAAATTGTAGATGAACTAAACTGCAAATTTATCTATTAATTACTCACACTGTGTATCCGATAATGACTGTTGGGTCGATGCGAAAAATTATTTGAAAAACAACTTTTTGATCTCAACGTAAACAAATACTAATCTGAAATTTATTGAAACTATTCAATCAAAGTTATAGAAACAACGAAACCAAAGAAAAAACTTTTACTCATAACAGCTTTTAAGACATACCTACCTTGATAAAATAATGTAATTTAAAACACAAACGTTTCAATTCAATAGCTTTTTAGGTGTCAATTAATAAGTACCAAGTGTTAATCTACGTCAAAAAAATCCATGTAAACTTTCAGACTGGACTAAAAATCAAACACATTTGATTTAATGTAATTTCGTACAGAAATAGTGTTCAAATATGCGAAATATTTTGACTGACAGTAAGTAGTTTTCAAAAAAAAAAAACAGGAAAATAGAGCGTGGCAAAGTGCTTGGAAGAAACATCTCAGTCGAATGGTCTAAAACCATCTATGAAGTGAAGGAGTTTCCATCTAACGGCTTTAGTGACATCCACTTTCATGATAATGCAATAGTTTTAGATGAGAACGTATTTTAAAGTTAAGATGTAAAACACCTGGTATCTATTAAAATTAAATAATGTACGAGGTTATTGAAACTTGTTACAGTAGGCTTTGATTATCTACTTTTTTCCAAGGAATTGATTTAAGTTCTTACTAGCCGATATTCGATTTTGGAGATTTTGGTCACAAATTGTATACCTTTGAGAAAGTGTAAAATACCAGTTTGGTGAAATTTATTTAAAACAAAATATACCTCAATAACGACAAATATTTTAAAGGCTGTCACGCAGATATTCAGAAAGTGCTGAAATTTCGGAAAATCTATTAGTACCTCCAAGTCTTTATATCTTCTGTGTGTTCCTTGTGGTGTATTCATAATTATTTCTCGTTGCTTTATTTGGAAATTAAACCACAATGATTTTTGTATTTTGCCGACATTTTTGAAACATCAAATATTGGCAGAAGCTGACATGAATCATATTGCAGCCACTTCCGCTTGAAATCGGTGTCAATTGTCAATTATATAAATTTCTTATCAATCATGGTGGTGAATCATGGGCAAGGAATACCTATATTACTTTTTCTCCGTTGTAGGCTCATAGGCGCTGAAGAACATATTTAGACGCGACACATATTGTTCGTAACGTCGCTTCAAGTCACCATTACCTGAATAATATTCTTATTTCAATTCAAGCAATGTGGTGGACGTAACGGGTTAGGTTAGGTTAGGTTTGTGGTGAGTGGGTCTATAAGGCCCTCCACTGCGACTCACAAGTCTAGTGTGGCTCACACCTATTCAGATTTCACCAAACAAATTCAGCTTCTTAACAAAGCCGATAATTTTATTTGGTGAATGATATTTCAGGTCTGAGGGCTGGAGAGAGACCCTGCCAAACATCAGATACCTGATTCGAGCCGCGGCGGGGCAGGCACAAATTATATGCTCTGCTGTTTCATCATCTTCCAAACAAAGACGGCAAGTCGGATCTTCCGACAGTCCAAGTTTTAGCATATGATGATTCAGATGACAGTGGCCTGTTAAAAGGCCTGTTAGACAACGTATGTCATGCCTGCTATGGTCTTACATTTGTTTGGAGACATACTTCGAAGGATGTATAAAAGCCTTTGAATGAACCAATCCTTGTTAACGTAACCCGTAACGAGTGTATTTTCAATTGCTGTACAGACATATACAAAAAGTAGGATTCGCCGCTCGGAGCAGATGACCAAAGACTGAACTCGTTGAAAGTCTTGGGCAGCATGTAACAGTCTTTCAAGCGGAAATTTTTGCCATTGATCTGCGTTGGGTGGATCTGGGGACAATTCAGTAAAAGCATTCTCCGACAGTCAAGCTGTGCTCCTAAATCTGCAATTTAAAACTGGTAAGGAATACTAGACTCTACTCCCAAACCAACCGGATGCAATCAATAAAGTTTTGTCCTTGTATGGATTCCAAGTCACTCCAGAATCTTGGGTAACGAAGAACTGATCAAACTTGCCTGGAAACGAAGTCAGTGCCAGTTCATGGACCCCGAGTCTTGACTTGGAATCCCTTCGAATCGTATACTGGAATGAGATACCAGACTTAAAGCAAGCCAAGGTATTTATCAAATGAGCTTCAAGCATTAAACGACAAGCCTTGCTATAGATATAGATGAACAGGAAGCAGGGAGTAACTGCAATCCTTACTGGCATCTGTTGGCTAAACTATAATTTTGGCAGGATGGGGCTGGTGGAAAACACCAATTGACGTTTCTGCCCAAAAGAAGATGAATCGGTGAAACACATTATGTGCTACTGTGTGGCTGCTGAACAAGTCAAACCACAGGCACTATGTGCGGCGTTTGTGACCTTGAGAATGTTGATAGACTTATCACCTCACAGATCATAAACATCTTTGGGAAGATTGAACTTAAGGGGGTGATCTAATTTGAATTGGGAGATCTCTCACAGAAAACAAATCAAAATAGTAAAATGATAGGTTATTTTTACGGTCTGTATTGCCGAAAGTAATTATGTTACTTTCATGTTACACGCTTGAAGAAACACCTACTTATGCAATTTTTAATAACAGTTTTTCCAAATTGTAATAGTTCTCAAGAGGTGACGCAACTGGCTTTATGAAAACTTTCTTAGGTTCGTACTGACACTCTAAGTAGAAATTGTAGTAACTTTTAATTGATTTTATTCTGACAAGTCCATAATCCAGGCCAACAAAACAATTGGGCATTCAGAACATGGTTATCACACAGCTTGTGAACGTTACCTACCGACCTTAGGATAATAAACAAATATATTATTTAACATATAAGATTGTGAATGCACTTCGTTAAAATATACACTCCATAGCTCTTATCGATATGAGCTATTGGCATTTTTTGCTTGGTGTGTGAAACAAATATTAGAGCTATCTTCGATTTGTTTGTGCCATTTATTAACAAAATTTTGTATTTGAAAAGCGAATTGCATAAATTTGTTCAACAAATTGCGATGTAATGAAACAGGTAGGTATACGAGAAATATTACTATTGATATTTGAGTTAAATACCTACAATATGAAATTTGAAATTCATGATTTTGCGGGACTTATACTTTTGTAGGTACGTTTAACATGGATCTATGTCAGGCAGTGCATAGAACACTACTTATATGAAGCAGTGACAGCTATGTGGTACACGGGCACGGTTTGTAGATATAATATCTACAAACCGTGGTACACGGGGACGTTGTTTCTTTACTTTGGCACACATGCGTGAACGCCAAGTTTGAATATTTTAAACAGGATCCAACAACAATGTGGAAAACTAGGTGGATTGCTGAGAGGCAATGATGGAAGCACTCATACATTGTTACTGTTCATTAAATAATATAGTGTAATAAATATTAAACAAAATTTTGAATACAATGGGGTGTTATGCCGATATCTGGCTTTTGGCAGTTTATTGAAGTATATTAGTATAGGTACTGCCTTTATAAAGTTTTAATTTTTTAAACCAAATATTGTAGGTGAAGACTGGAAATTAAGAATTCCTAAATGCTTGCAACTTTCACTACAGACACACGTCACATACCTAAAGATGAAGTTAGCCACTTTCTTATTTGAAGTTTGAAGAACTGTCAAAGTCTATAATATAGAAGCAAATAATACACCAGATCAACAAGAAAGCTTCGCTATTTTTGTAAGATACTTGTCATACTCCACTTTCTCGACCAAATATATCGCCGAAATAAAAACAGATTACAACTAGCTACTATTGGTGTGAAGATCATTTGTAAGTAATTACAGAAAGTCATTCACTATAAAAGCAATATAGGTAACATAAGCATAACCTGTACTTCATCACGAATTTAAAAAATAAGACGACAGAATTGTAGTCGTATGTCAACCCCTTTTGTAGCTAACTCCTATTTTAGGTTATGTACATCACAGAATAAATGGCCAGGTATTTAAATCATCCAAAAAAGGAATTATTAAATCGATATAAAAATATTAAAGATTAGTGATTCTTAATTATGATTTTGTGAAGTTGAACACCTCATTATAACAAACACGGAGTGGAAAATTCAAAAGTATTAGGGAAGCAATTACATTTTGAGAAAAGCAAATGTATTAATAAAGTTATTTTTGAAATAGTATATCCTCGATAAGCACTATGTATGAAATTTCGTACTGATCTTTCCTTCTGAAGTTGCATGGACTAATATTCATCGAAAGTGTGAATTAGTCAGCAGAACCTCTGGTGCGCTGTGACCTTGATGGGCAAATGTAAAAGTAATAAATAGGTACTTGATAGCAGCTGAGGATGAAAATTCAAAAATCGTCTGCGGACTTTTTAGTAATTGGTACTTATAGTTTATACATGTGAAGAGATACTACAGATAGAGGTAACAACCAATAGGGCGCCGAAATGGGAATGTCCTTCTGAACTCCGGTGAGAGAAAGAGACAGACGATCAGAGGTTTTTCTTTATAGTATGCACGCTATTAGAGAGCCTTCTATCGATCTCTCTTTTACATGCTGACGGACTCTCAGGTGGCTTTTGTGCCTCTATCTTTAGTATCTCTATGGTTTTTGTTCATTTTCAAATATTCGACTGTGTTACCTATGCCATCTTTGCAATGTAAAAAGTAGTTGCTTTAAGGTCAAACACATAAGCAGAGCCCGGCTTCAGCATATTAAACTTGGAGAACATCAAAATGATCTAGGTATATTTATTGTTGTTATCAACATAAATTGACAACTATGTATCAGGGCATACTTCTTTGGCTATCAGGAGAAGAGATTAAAACCCACTTGTTTTAGTCTATTATTGTCTGTATAGATATAATATGATGCAATTCTTTTACAATCTCAAGCAGCGAAAGTGGTCAGTGTATTTTAGATATTAAATACCTACTTACCAAAAGGATATGACAAATTCAAAAGTTCAACTATTTGTATGAATTAATAATTATAAAATACGTGTTCAATAATATACAAAACACATATACATATAACAACTGAAAATGTATTATAACTTGTTGAATTTTAATTTGAAATTGTTTTAATAGTGCCTATTTTATAAAGATTGCGAAAAAGCTTATCGAACCGTGCTGATTACACGGAAAATATGAGAAAAACAGCTTGAAAAAGAGAAAGAATAACTATGCGCGCGCATCGAGGTGTGTACTTAGTTCCAGAGGCTGGCCGAGTGTTGATTGCCCCTTTGGATTGGTGTATTTGAGCACTTAATTCATTAAAATTATGTTTACCTTTAGAATGGATTTTTATTTTAATTTTTCCAAGAAGTTTATATTTTATGTTTAGAATAGGTGTAGGTACCTACTTATTTTATTTTTCAATTAAATTTATTAACGGAAGGGATTTTTAGTTTATTAATTATGGTTCTCTCAAGAAATACTGTTTGATTTTCAAGTCACAATGGCTATTGTTTGAAATTAATTGTCAACTTGGTCAGAAACGATCAAGTTGACAAAAATGAATTTTAAGATGTACAGGTTACGTAGTAACAATTGTATTTTTTCATTTCTTCAACACCCTCACTCCTTCCATGTTGGGAACATACTGAATGATACTGAATACCACCAACTAGTGAATCCTCTCTGTAAACGACAATGTTGCCGGATGAAAGTGTTTGGCTTTACCTTTTCGAAAAAAAGTCAACAATAACGAAACAAAAATATCATTTGTACAAATAAATCTGCGTTTCTGGTAACAGCGGTTAAAATAGTGGGGCATTCAACATTCGACCAGCCTCTGAAACGAAGTACACGCCTCGATGCACGCGCACAATTATTCTTTCACTCTCTTTCAAGCTGTTTTTCTCATATTTACATTGTCGTACTTGTGTTCGATAAGCTTTTTCGCAATCTGTATGTAGGTACATGTTATTGTGCGCCAAATGGTTCATCTTTAGTTTTAATCTTCTCTCCTAATGACCAAAGAAGTATCGGTATATGTATGCATGTACCTACTGAAAAATCATTTAATGTATTAATTCAAATATGAAAAAAATTACTTTGTGTTTGTATACAGGATCAAATCCAACATCGCAAGATGAAAATATAATATATACTTACTTGTAATTATTGAAGAAATTTTGTGTATTGTAATAAGTTTTATTTAAGAGGTAATTAATAAATTAATTAAAAATTGTGTTATTTATTTTGTTTGAAACAAGAAGATGGATATATTATCCAGTAGCAAAAACAAGGAAGGATAGTATTTCTTTCTCCGCCCATCGAGGGTGCGGGCCGCCATAGGCTTTCAGGAGCCTCTTCAGCCACAAGTGTGGTAAAAGCTCGAGTAGAAATGTTTAAATTGTCTAAAAAATGCTTTGCATTATGGAGCGCTTCCCACATACGATCTTGACGATGTTATGTGATAGAACTGTGAAAAATGTCATTACTTTGTTCACAACAATGTTTTTAAGTTAACAATTAAATGACTGATTTGCCCTTTTTGGTAACTTATATTACTTATTATAAACAAAGTATTGAGATTGTTTTAGACTGTTTAAGACTTTTTTCACAAATATTCTTATAGACAAATTAAACAAGGAAATAAATATTGCATATTATCTGTAGGTATATTATAGTAAATCAATTCTGTTACTCAATTTATTTAATTTCATTCTCAATTCAATTACCCCATTCTTCAAAATTGTCATCATAAAAGTGTTCAGGTTTGAATTTTATTAGTGAAGGTGGCAAATCTATTCTATTCTCCAAATTTTCAGGATATTTCCAAAATATGTGAATAGCATCAATATCTTCTTTCATGTGTTTTTCTTTATATTGATCAACCCAAGATTCCAATGAAGGTAGTTGGTGGTTTTCATCTTTTTGCTTCCTTCTCGTTTCTTGGATATGTTCAACTATAACAAAAATCTGGTTTAATTAGAATGAATAGTACAACAATCTTCAGTGCATCTTAAAATTGAGCATATTGATGGACACAAAATAAAAATGATCTGAAAAGTTGTTATGATATGTTTGTTATTACTTCTTCAGATCTATCACTTATGGTCCTTACATGTATTCTGTGTGACAAACATTATTCTGTAAGCAAATGTTGAATTTTAATGCATAAGAAGAGGGACTCAGAAGCATACTATTAGGCTAGCAGAAGAAAAATAATTAACAATACCTAATAAACAAATTTGCGTCTACAATATCCTTAATCAGTAGTATCTTTTTGCTAAAAATATGTGGTTATACCCATACTCACCTTGTTGTCTAAGTTCACATAGTTCTTCAGGAGAATAGTGGGTGTATCTACAAATCCCTTCAAATGGGCAACCTCCTTGAAAATATCGTCTACATGGTATTTTTAAAAGTTCTTCCTTTAATGCAGTCTCTGGATCTGAAAAATTGAAAATAGATGCTCATTCATGTTTTTGTACAGAAGTTATGAATGATTCCATATTTGTAATCAATATTGCTATTCTTAGATCATGGACCGTTGGTTTGTTATCTTTCAAGGGAACAATTTAATATCAAAACCCAAAACAACTCCAACAAAATTGGAATCATTGTGATATATCATATTTTTTAAAACTCGTTAGTTGATGAATAGTTAGATGAACTGTAGGATTATAATATACAATGTGTATATAATAATAGGCATGTTTCACTAAACATAATTCTCATGGAATTAAAATCAAATTTCAGATTTCACCAAATCCAAGAATGAAAAAGCTGGTTTTGTGAGTGAGTCATGAAAAGATATTTGGTATATTTTCAACAGGTATATTCCAAAGATGTGAAACCAATGTTTATACTTTACATTATAACTTTGGAAGTTAGGTGAACTTCAGTGAATATAATTGGAGAGATATAGTTGCTTTTTTCACCTAAATACTCATTTTAGCAATACTTTTTTGTAAGATTCTGTGTGTTTTCCACAATTAATACATAGACATGGTAAAATTTACCTCTACACGACTCATAATGCATATTCCGTAATTTGATATGATTCGAACTTTGAAGATGTTTTTTTCTAGCTTCTAAATCATCAATAAAACTCTTCTCACAATAATCGCAATAATACCTACGACCCATTTTTATTTGTTTATATGTTTATATTTATGCCCAGTGCAGAGGTTATGATAAAACCTTTTCTTCTTCTTTTTACTCAATACTCACCATAGAGAAATATAATGTAATATATTATCAGCGAGAAGCTAGCTCCTGGCTCCTAGCGAGCGAAATTAATCTGGCAACACCGCTCAACCGTCGATCGTCGGTTATCGGACTCATCAGTTACGGGGGGAGTATGCGATTGAAGCAATTTAAGTGTGATTATTTGTAGGAGTAAAATTTTTTATTAGGCAGAACAAACCCTCTGGATGAAAAAATATAAAAAACAAATTAATTGAGGAAAAATCTATATTTTGCTACTGTAATAATACCGTAATAATATCGATATTTGCACAGAGGTTGATAATGTAATAATTTTTCATATTCCATATCCAAAACTCGCTGACAAACGTTACGAGGGACGAAAAAATTGAATAATAGGCATTTTTGAAAAAAATTACAACTTTCTTTTTATTACTGCAAAGCCATATATCGATGTCCCTCGTTTAAATTTCGCACAGAGGTTGATAATGTAATAGTCTT
>CAJUYG010000180.1:0-15629 GCA_910591675.1 Galerucella calmariensis
TAAGCTAAAACTAAAAAGAATGCCTTAGTTTCTCAGTTTCTGGCATAATCATCTACATTACATTATCATGGTTTTATATTATGTTCTTAGTTTTAGTTTTAAAGTAATCTTAGTTTTAATTTTTGCTTGGATGAATCCTTCTTTGTAAACTTCGAACAATAATTAGGATTAATTATAATAATTTATCAATCACAGAAAAAAAAACGGTTGGAGAGAAAAAGTGTGAGTACAAGAGATGATAAAGGTTTAAAAAAAATTGAAAAAAATTGTTTATTAATAAATTTTTTAGCAGTGCATAAGGCGTTTATTTTATTTTCCCCATAAGAAAAAAATATATAAGAATGCTGAGTTTACCCATCAATCAACCCATAAACACAGCTCGTAGATTTGCTTCTCTTTCTGTCCAAAATAAATTATAAGCAAGTTTCTTCAGTTTAAAGTTATTGTTTCAATCGTTAATTTATATTTTATAACTACTTATACTACTAAATATAATTTTTTAAATAACATATCACCAAAAAAAAATTAATTTATTATTATTTTTTGCAAATACACAAGAAAAACGTGAAAAGTATTGACGATTGCAATATATTTTAAATTGGTCGAGGTCCACTGGTGACGTAAGCAAGTTCCCACTCACCGACGAAAGATTCAAGCGAATAAGCAATCCTGTAGGATGAGAACGACTTGTAGGCCTACTACAATGGTGGGAAATATGAAATAAACCAAGCTATAAAACATTTTTAACGAATAAAAATCGGAATATTTATAGGTAGACTAAATAAAATAAAAATGCAAAAGGTAATTGATTGATAAGAATATAAAATATGAAGAAAATCAGCCTCTATTTTCCCCTACAGCTGACAAGACACCACCTCAAAATAATTATTTCTTCACCTTTTATTTCTTAGACCCTTATTAATACAAACTGAACTACATACAATAATATGGGTATAACAGAATTATTAAGAAGTAATGTAAAAAGTGGGTATTAAAAATCATTAAACTAGTTAGGTACAGTCCCAAGAAGTTTAAAAAAGAAATCACTACTTTTTGTTGTCAACAAATTTTATACTCTGCATATAAATTGTTTGCATAAACTCCTTTGCAATAAGTAAATGCATTTGGGATTTTTTGCAGAGAGCACAATATGAACAAGCAGTGATGGAGATTGATGTTGAGGAGGATGATGCACAAGCCACAATACACTTTGCAAAAGAAGAAGCCAAGCTTCAAAAGGTGAGAAAATGATATGTGACCACTACATTTTAAAAACATAATATTTTTTAGAATTAGTGCAAGACATTCTGCTCAATTTCTATGTGGTAAAATTTTGATCTAAAATCATAATGGGTATTGTTTTTTTCAACAATTTCAAAGTTTATCAATATTTTGTAGATAGGCACTAAAAATGTTTGGAATTGCTGTCAATTCACTAAAAAATATGAGTTTATTATTCAATAAATACAATATTTCACAAAAATTTTCATAATTTATACAATTATTACAAATTATATGTATTTAAGCGAGAAGACACTTGTTTGTACAAATACATCTCAAATAAGTTTGTCCTAACTTTTCCATTGTCCATGGTTCCAGAAAATCAATACTCATTTAATATAAATTTATGGAGGTATCAGTTGAAATTTCTTTTACCATTTTTTTATATTTGCTTTATAGATAGAAATTTTGAAAACTGGGGGAGGTGGCTGTATTCCGGAAATCAGCAACACTAGTCAGCAGATACTGAGCATAGTGGGAGGTAATATCAAACCAAATGCCAACATGTACGATTCCGCTGCTGACTATTACAATGGTAATGTATTGTCTTGATGAATATTCATTATGTATATACAAATTATTGTTTATATTTAAAATTTGCTCAGAGATTATTTTAAAATGAAAATTACTAATTAATTACCCATTTATGTTGCAGATGCTAAATACTCACCAATAATTATTGAAACAAATGCTTTTTCTCTTGTATTGATGTATTATACACTTTTTTACTTTTCAGACATGGAGCCGATTTTAGTGACTTCTGCTATCTCCATGCCCATTTCACCAGAACCAACCCCTTTGACTTTACCAACCCCAAAGCCTGTACTCCATGCCCAGCAGAATAAAATAAAAAGTCAAATAAATATTAGTTTGGAGGCATTGAAAAAAAAAATATTTTGAACAAAAATTAAGGAACGCCCAGTATGAGGCAATGTCTCAAAAGTCCTTATTCAAGCTACAAAGACAAAGCCTAATGTGGAAATTGAAAATTAAAAAGAAAAAATATGCCTTATTATTAAAAAATGAAAATTAAATGAAAAGAGTTTTATTTCGTTTACTTATGCAGGGTTTTATTTGTAAAAAATGTCAATAGAAAATAATTGATTTGATGAAACAGTTTCTGTTCAAATGTAGTAGTAGAAATGACTGAAAGTTATTTTCAGGTGAAATAACCTTCGATAATGGCATTTCTAACTGTTGTGTTTACATTGTGTTGGCGAATGGTTGCAACATTATTATTTTCAACAACTTCCAGATATTCATCAGGATCATGTTCAAAAAAATCCCCAAGATCAATGGCTATATTGTGTCATACAGCACAAGCAACTATAACTGCTGCTGTGGTATCCACGTGTGTTCTTAAACCCACTGACAAGCAGGCAAATCTTCACTTAAGTACTCCAAAACACCTCTCCACAGTATTTCTTGTGGCAATTTGGGCTCTGTTGTATTCTTCTTCAGCTGGAGTTCTACTGGATTCAACACAGGTGTTAATAGATATGATTTGCATGGATATCCACTATCACCTAGGAGAAAATTGTTCCTGCCATATCTTCCACGAGTCAAATCAACAACTAAAGGGCTATCATTTTATATAGTTGAATCGTGTACTGAGCCGGGCCAACGTGATATTATGTGCCTTATTTTTTAATGTGCATCACACACTACTTGTACATTTGAAGAAAAGTATCCTTTTTGGTTGCGATACAGTTCTGCATCTCTTCCACCAGGAGATGATATCTTTATATGTGTATAATCCACAGCACCAATGACTCTGGGGAAATTTCTTATTGCATAAAATTGAGTACACACTTCTACAATTTCTTGCCGGGTCGATGGCATTTTAATTTCTTCTCGCCCTAACAGTGCAATATAGTGCGTAACTTTTAATTATTTGTGACACTGAGGGGTGCGAAATATTGACAATGTCTCCAATACAATTTTGAAATGTACCAGTTGCATAAAATCTCAATGCAAGAAGTAATTGAGCCATTGGTTCTATGGATCGGTTACCATGAACTTTTGGTTCCAGATGATTACTAATTCTACGTAGAATATTCATCACAATGTCTTTACGAATACGAAATCTGGCCTTAAAATCAACATCGCCATATTTCTCAAATACATTAATTCGGGGTCTTAGGAATCGAATTCTTCGATATCTTGGTTTCTCTTCTCCATCACTATTCTCCGATAAAGAAGATAGGTCTGTCTCCATTATTGAAAGTGACTTTAGCAAGGAATCAAATAACTTTTATGAATCTAAAACAAAATTAGTTTTAATTTCCTATTGTATTTAGTTTGATAATTGATTTTAGTCTTTAAAACATTTAAAACTGTTCAAATGAAATGTCTAATTTAAATAAAAATATTTTATAGAAAATGAAGATCTTATTTTAATGAAAAATAGATAAGAAATTATTAATAATGTTTATTTACCTTTCAAGTACTTTCAAAAGAGTAATCTCAAACAATATAATAAGGCTTTTATTAGCAACAACCTTTCACAGTTTGACAATAATAACAATTTAACCAGTCGGTGAGCACTGATTATATTTCAGCTTGATTACCATAGAGAAATATTGATTACGTCAAATATTACAGTGCCTTTAAACGAAAATTTGGTTTCTGAATACCATTTAGGTAGCATGAAACGGGTCCGTTATATAATATCACAAATAACAGCTTTTTATATTGACGTCTCCGTTATATCCATGTCAGTATATAAAGATAAAGTATTATTCTATGATATCCATTTAACGGAGAGAACTGTCAAAAATAACGCCGCCGTTAAAATATAACGGTCTCGTTATATTTTAATCAAGTGTTCTGAATACGGGTGTAAGTCTAAATTCAAAATATTTTTAAATTCTCTGTTATGCTTCTATTATAAATGCTTCGCTCCAAACTCTATATTCATAATTTATACTACACCAAAGCAACCATAGCCCATGCTTACTGGTCCAGTCCAGGTCTATTAAATAGCATTGCGCAGATTCCGGACGTCCGCGACTGTCGATGATTTCTGAATTCTGTAGTTTTTTTCACATCTCAAATAAGCTTATATTAGGTCAAAATTCTTGTAATAAAGGCAGAACACAAATATCTAATAGGCAATTTTTTTTGGTTAAAAAATGATAGTTAATAACTAGTTATTAACCAATCACCGGTTAACATAATTATTAATCGGTTAATACCCATCACTGGAAAGTATTCATCCAAATGTCTTTGGATGGTCTTCCAGACTGCAGAAACGCCAAAAAAGTTTAGCAATACAAGTGTTCCGTATTTCATATAATATACCGAACAGACATGGCCACCAACGAGGTGGCCAAGCGAACATTCCATGAAATCTGAAAACCGCTATCTAAAAAGGGAAGTTCTTAAAATCCACCGATAGACTCTATCGATAGATGTCTGTGATATGTCAGATAAATGTCAGGTAGAATGTAGTTGATCTATCGGTAGTCGATTATAAGAACGTATTTGTTAGATTCTATGGTAGATTGGAAAAAAATATAAAAAAAGAAAAAAGATAAATTTGCCAATCATTTTCAAACCACCCCAGATAATTCCATTTCATAAACCCTTTTTTATTTAACGAAAAAAATAATGTATAAAATGTTTAACTAAACACAACAACTAACCCATAGACAAAATAAAAGTATTTCTCTATGAACTAACCTCAATAAATGAAGATTGTTAATTGTCATTGCGTATGATTGATGATTGTGCCATGATTTTGCATTCCCCTTCCATATCTACCAGATTTATCAAGTCTCAAGCCCGGTAGAACTGATGGATGTTCGATAGAACTATCGGTGAATTTAAGAACGCTGAGATGATTCTATCGACAATCTATCGGTAAATTTAAGAACGGCTTTGGTAGACACCGTATTTACCGATAGATGTATCGGTAAATTTAAGAACTTGTCTAAATTCTTGGAGACATACGGAACATAATATGCGAAGGTGTCATGATTCTTTGGTCACAAAACAGAAGGATCAGATATGGATCCGATGATCAGAAAAGAAATCAGAGACAACCAACTAGAATTGACATTGACATACGTTGCCAATTATCTATGTATTTTTTATAAGTATACCAAGAAAAATTCAAATAATAATATAACATTTAGCAATATTCCAAGCATGATTATAGGTATAATCTTGAAATTGGTTTATTGAAACCCACTTGTTAGGTGAGCTTTAATTAAAAAGTTAACCTCTGTTTTTGCTTATAAATAAGGACATTTATATAAAAATAAATAACCCCCGATCGTATAGCAAAAATATAAAATTGTGATTTAAACCAAAAGTAGAATATAGAATTAGTTTAATCCATTTGTTAGAGAAATACACTGACAAGAAAATTAAATTGTATTTGTCATTGTCAAACCCCTATTCAAATATTAATTACCTAATTTAATATTTGAGTAGTTGGTAAATATTGAGTTGATTGTATTCTTATTTATAGTATGAAAATGGGTTGTATAAGTAGTAAAAGTGATATAAATGATAGACACCCAAATATATTCCAAGTCACAAATGTTGATGATCAAGGAAAAAAGATAAAGCCAGGAAAATTACAGGTTACTGATAAAGATTTAATTTTTTACCAAAGAGGAAAGAAACCAACCAAATGGCCATTGAGAGCTCTTAGAAAATATGGATGTGATACAGACATTTTCAGTTTTGAATGTGGGAGAAGGTGTCCAACAGGACATGGTATCTATGCTTTCAAATGTAGGAAAGCAGAACAATTGTTTAATATTGTTCAACAATATATAACAGGTATTGTGTACTTTTATTTTGAGATATATCTATATAATCATAATTTTGTCAAAAGTCTAATATTCCACCTCATATTTTCTCAATGATATATTGAGAAATTTGAGTTGTGAATAGGTAGTGAGCAGACATGTGTATTTTGTTCCTATATCTTACTATCATTGCAAGTGAAGTATGAGGTGAAGTACAATTAACAAGAAAAGGCGAAATTGTGATTTGAGTTTGACAATTTTTTAAATAGGTCTTCACAGCTCAATCTATAGTGTGTACCAGTCAAGCATCTTATGATTTTTTTGCATTGTAAATGCTTTATACATATGGGCGGAATTACCTCACAACTGTAACCCATATGATAATTTTGATTGTACAAGACTAAAGCATGTTATTTTGAGTATCTGTAGATTTGCCGTTCTGTATAGTTGTCTAAATATAAAGCATAAACAACTTAATTTTGAGACTAGGTCATCTATATGTCCTTCCCATGTAAGTTTTTGATCAATAGTTAGCCCCAGATATTTAAAATATTTTAGGTACTTGTTCAATTGAACTACAATTTAGCTTTATTAAAGAACATTGGTCTTTTGTTTTGAGTTTTTTGTTTGAAAAACCATGAATACTGTTTTACTTTGATTTACTAGTAATCCATTTTCTGAACACCAGGTTGAAAATTCCTGTATGTACAGTAGTATCACAGTATACCAAAACAACCAGTAGTGCATCTCAACTTCGCGCATTGGTTGTGTGCAGTTCGCCATTTCGGTTTAGAAACCTCTCAAATTCAGCAAGGATGGCGTATATTCTACTTCGGTTCAGGGGCAGTTTAGTTTGGTTTAGTCGCGTGAGCAGTGGCTTGGTGTGAATTAAAATATTTTTTTAGTGAGTCATCAAATAAGATGAATAAAGTTAAAGCAGGTGAAGTTTGTGCTGCAAATAACTGTAAAAGTAAATCATATTTATGAAAAAAGTTTTTTTAGATTTCCCTGTTTTATTTATTATAAATTTATATATAAGAGTTCGATTATATTATAGACTTGGATAGAAATACACATTATTGGTCTTTACAAAAATATATACAATATTTTGCCAGTTACTTCTATAAATAAACAAACACAACATGCTTAGACACATTACACACTGAAAGTTTAAATTTAATTCACATAAATCCAACATGATTACATTTATTTTACAATTAAAATGGAATTTTATTTATTTAATTAAATTTAAAAAGAGTAAATCAATTTTCATATGAAGATCTGGGCCATTCAAAATCGAATACCTCCTTAATCTCATAAAATATCTGCACTACAAGCACCTGTTTCACTATAAATTTCAATTTCTCAAGTGTAAAGTTTTTCTATTATACTGGAAGAGTGTTATATATTTTACAGTGATGGAATTCTGTTTGCCTAGCAGTACCCTCCTGATTCATTTTTGTATAGCTTCCAAAATGTATAAACAAGGTATTGTGAGAATCTCCACTTTAATAAAAATAGGTCTTGCATGATCTCTAACCGAGTCTCTAACATTATAATAAGGATAAGTTAATTATTTGGCGTCATATTTAATGAAATGTAATCTCAATTTGTAATTAAATATTATTGGATTATGAAATTTAACTAGGTATTTAATAAAAATCAATAGGTATATCCTCTGTTTTATTACAATTTGTTTTGCTATTGTTGGCGATTCTAAAATCTCTAGAGTTCTTTCCTTGTAACATGTTCAAATTGCTTATTATATATTATTCACAACATTAATCTACTCAATAACATTTTCTTTGAAACATAAATTTAACAACTTTTGAATTATACTAATTCTTCCCTGCCCAAAAAGTAGAACTGTTGGTTAATACGGACCTCGTATCTAAACCCGAATGGCCGTTTCAAGGCCAAATAAAATTATTGCGTACAAGCGATGCGCGAAGCTGAGATGCACTACTGGTTGTTTTGGTATACTGTGGTAGTATTAGCAATATCAGCTGATTGCAGTAGGCTTTGTTTAGCTACTATCTGACTTGTATCATCTGCGTCAGTAATCATTTGTTGGAGTGCATTAAAGAAGTTTACAGAATCACTGACCAACAATTTAATTAGTAGTGGAGCCAAGGTCGATCCCTGTGGAACATCCATAGTTACCAATGCAGGGTTAGATTTAGTTTGGTGAACATCGACTACTTGATGCCTATTGTAAAGGTATGATATAATCCAGTCACCTGCAACCCCCTGATGCCCATCAATCTAGATATCCCACAAGCAGATTGTGATCAACTGTATCAAACGCCCTGGTCAGGTCAAAGTGAATGGCAATTGGACATAACTTTTTATTTATATTTTCAATTATATCATTACACATTTGATCAATGGTGGTTGATGTTGATTTCTGTTATCTAAAACCGTGTTGACAACTTGGTAATAGGTCATATTTTTTAGTAAAATCATTCAGTGGAGTATAGTAACAGTAATCAATAATTTTTGCAAGTTGAGACTGTAAACTTATGTTTCTGTAGTTTTTTACATCATGTTCAGATCCTTTATGTTTGAAAATAGGAAAAACAGGAAATTTTGGAACACAACAGATATCGAGATACGGTTTTCTGCATTGTGTTCAGGATGGTCCCAGAAAAGACTGAGGAAAATGTCTGATAGCACCATTTTGAAAAACGCCTTTCGGGCCGGAAAATGCATTTTCAAATTGCATCATCACTTGCACCATTATGGGAACTATTGGAAAACGGAAAAATCCCTCGGAAAATGTTACTCGGGCATTAGAATTACCCGGGGGTGCGAGGGGGGTGAATTGGGGGAGGAATGGCAGCATGCATGAAAATCGCTCCAAACTCGTTACTCAGAGGTTTTCGGGGATGCTGAATTCAATTCTAGCATCGGAATTACTCGGGTGCGCCTCTACAGGTGTATTTGGAGGGTCATTCTGGGGGAAAAATTGCATAGTCCATGGGAAGCGCTCCAAACTCGTTACTCAGGGGTTTTCGGGGATGCCAAGTAACGAGTTTGGAGCACTTCCAATGGACTATGCAATTTTCCCCCAGAATGACCCCCCGGATATCCCTACAGAGGCGCACCTGAACTCCCCCGGGTAATTTTAATGCCAGAATCCAGTTCGGCTTTCCCGAAAACGCCCGAGTAACGATTTTGAGCCATTTACATGTACTAGGTGATTCCCCCCCCCAGAATCACCCCCCCGGATACCCCTGCAGAGGCGCCCCTTAGAGCCCCCCCGGTGATTTTAATGCCCGAATTGAATTCAGTATATCCGAAAACCCCCCGAGTAACGAGTTTGGGGAGATTTTCACTCACGCTGCCATTCCTCTCTCGATTCACCCCCTGCGCACCCCCACGGAGCCACCCCCGGGTAATTCTAATGCCCGAGTAACGATTTCCGAGCGATTTTTCCGAGTTCCCAATTGTTCCCATAATGGTGCAAGTAATTATGCAATTGGAAAATGCATTTTCCGGCCCAGAAGGCGTTTTTCAAAAAAGTGCTAACCTACATTTTTCCCAGTCTTTTCTGGGACCTTCCCGAACACAATGCAGAAAACCGCATCTCGATATCTGCTGTGCTCTAAAATTTCCTCTATTCAGGTGATTTTTTTCTAAATTTCCTGGACTAGATGCAATTCAAAAAACGAACAGATATTTACAGAAAATGTTCAAAATTATTTGCTTTTTTCAAAACTGTATGAATAATAAAAGTTCTATAATGTTGTGATGTGGATGTGAAGTTATTATATTATAATAGGGGAGAGTAGGGAGGGTTGATACGTCTAGTCCTTGACCTAGGAAATTGAAATAAGTTTTCATTCAATGAAATCGGTTTGTGCGGCCTTTTATAGCCAAATAAGTTACAATTAATTGTGAGCAGTTAAAACATGTCAGTTTAAAATATAGTAAGAGATACCTGGTATTTTTTTAAAAACTGTAAAGTGTATCAATCCTCCCATGGTGAGGGAGATTTGATACGGTGTAAAGGAGGTTTGATACAAAATAGATAAATCACAAAATACGCCAAACCATAAAATTTATTGAACCTAGAAGTACTCATTATCAATAGACATTGTAAAATTTATTAAATTTGACGGCAAATGATAATTTTCTTGTGGATCTGGCAAACCCACCTACAAAATTTGGTGTCGGTAGCTTCATAACATCTTCTTCAGAAACTAGTCCTTGATCTTCCACATCAGTATAACCGAAATGGTATCCAGGCTTCTTCCGCCGCATAAAGTTTATTAAATATTCATCTCCCACTTTTTCTATAACTTGTCCAACATAGTGCTTTATTGTTTTTTTTTGTAAACCCCAGTCCTCTAACAAAATAATATTCTTCTTTCTCATTTTCTATTTGGTCTTCTATATCAGTTATTTCATCCGATGATGATGGCTCGAATACAGAATTATCAGATTCAGATTCCCCTTCAATTTCTTTTCGTTTCTATTCCATTTTCCTTGTATTTGGCAACATATCTTCTTAGTGTCATTTGTCATTTGAGATATTTAAGCCGTACTCCTCAATTTATCTTAGTCTATAACTTCCTGGACGGCTTTTTTCATCCGATCAGGTGAAGCCGGTGTTCTATTCGTTTTTTTCTTCCATTTGAAAGGCCTCCTGTAATTAAGAAGAATATTTTATGTAGGTACAACCTAGCGTTCTGGAAAATTGGGAGGTTTGATACATGTATCAAGTCTCCCCGAGATAGAATGTATCAATCCTCTCGTACGTAACCTATTCTATAAAATTTGAAATATTTGTTAACAGAATCCACATTCAGGCATCTACTTAGTACCATATTGTGACTAAAACACCGGATTATATCATGAAAAACTTATAAATTGGATAATCTCAACCAGTTTTTACTAGAATGCTTACACTTACCTTCCGAAACTTTGTAATTTATACAGTAAAAACAAATTTTCTGCGCGAATTCCTTGAAACCGTCTCCTAATACAGCAAACGGGCATCAAATGTGTTGAACACATTAAGAAGATCAACTGTTGCCAAATCTACCAAGCGACAAGGGCTTTGAGTGGCAAATTTGAAAGCGTATCATCCCTCCCATAGTATCAACCCTCCCTAGTCTCCCCTATAAACGATAAATACTTGCTTGTAGGTGTCAAAAGGCATAAATAAAAATTAATTGGATTTTAAATTAATTAGTGGAAACAAAGATAGTATTTGTTTCCCCCATTTATGTAAATATATGTCTATGTCTTCCTGGAACAGCAATTATTATATTAAAGAATAGGTGTAGAGCAGAGATATGTACTTATCCAGCTATATCTTATTGCTAAAAAGCCTCTGGAATAACTGGTAACAGCTCAGTTTGCAATGTGATTTAAATATACAACCCACAAGTCCTTTACAATTCTGCTTTTACATTATTCGTTTTTCCAATTCCGAGAGCAATCATTCTATCCAATGAGTATAACCTTCATTTTGGAAACAATTTTGAAACAAAAACTTATGTTTATTACATGGTATAAATAAAAAAATGTTTTAAATGAATAAAACACATGAGTAATATAAAAATAATATAAAAATAATACAAAGTAAATAAAGCAGATATAACACAAAATGTACCAACTCGCTGCTCCGACGAGTCTATTTTTTACTTGTATTTGGCCTCACAAGTATGAGGTAATCATTACGAATTAGGAATGAGAAAATACTTGTACTTCTACCTTTTGCTTTTTCCTTGGTTTTTATGTATATGGCTCAATATACCTTTTTGGATATACCTCAATATAAGCAATCTTCCATACAAATGGATGATAGATCATTTAAGTTGTAACGTCTAATGATGTTTATATTTAAGGAAATATCTCTGATGATTCCAACACCACCCATAACGACTTCCTTGCCAATGGCCAAATTTTAGCAACAAGGAGGCCAAACTCAAACAATATTTTCCAATCTCAAACAGAAGGATACTTGAATCCAGTATCTGTCCCACCAATTTCCAGGCCAATTGTTGGAATTAGTCGGCCAGGTTCAGTTGGCAGCAATGGTCCTTTAAGTCCAACATTGTCTCCTCCTCAATCTGAAACTCCTACAGAGCATAACAATAATAAAAGAGGCAGCTTAGTATCTGAGCCTACATATACAAATAGTGTGGTATTAGATAGTAGTTCAATGCTACCACAGTCTATGAATATGGGAAGTGCAGATGTTGCTGGAGATGTGAGGTGAGTTGTAGTTTAACGACTTTTGGTTGATATCACACATTAACTATATAGGGTGTTTCAAAATATGAATTGTAGTGCTAAGATAAATTAAATTATAAGAGTGAAAATTTTGCGTTTGGTCCTTGGTTACCATATGATTGATAAAAAACAGAATTCTAAAATCAATTTGTATATTCATTAAATACGAAATCAGCTTGAAACAATTGACCGGTATGATGATGTTGAAAAATTTTTAACAATTTTGTTAAGTTTTGTCATATTTTCTTATATGGTTATGTCTGTAAAAAGAAACGTTATTCTAATGGGGAATAGTTTAATATGTTGAAACTGTTGGTGTGCATAATGATAATATTAGTGCTACAGCAAAATCATGTGGAAACATTCGTAGGTCGACGACACCCTGATGCAAAACTGTAAGACAGGCTGGACAAAAATGATACCATATCATTTCAAGAAGTACATCTTCCAATCAACCCCGTCGTAGATGTGGTGTTTTAAGAGATAATTGCCATTGTCTGGATGATTTCTGACTTTAAGTACAAATTTGAGAAGCCCACTTCGCTTCTTTTAAATATTGCAGATAATGTGTCGCAGCTAGTAAATGAATATTGCATTTCTTGGGTAGACAGTGCCGTTGTTTTGGAATTCTCTCAGGGTTTTTTTTTTCATTTATTTACCGCATCAACCGCTAGGGTTATTAGCGGGAGTGTAATATTATACAAACATATTAAATACAAACATATTTTAAATTTTGTTAAATAAGTCAGTGTTCTTTAGGAATTTTATTACATTGTCCATTTTTAAAACTAGGGAATCTTCAATTTGTTCTGGTAATTGTGCTATAGTTCTGGCTTGATGGTACTGTGGACAGCTTTTTAGGATATGGCTAGAGGAAAGTTGTGTATTACAATTACATCTTGGTGGTTCTTCTTTTGTTATGAGGTGTAGATGCGTCAATGCTGTATGACCAATACGGAGGCGGTTGATAATTATTTGGTTTTTTCTTCCCCGTGGAAGAGATAGCTTTGATCTCACTCGAGGTTTGACTTCTTTAAGCTTTGCGTCGTTCACGTTCCACAATTGCTGCCAGGTGTTATAAATATGGTCCTTGATGGTGATTTCATTATTTCTCAGTACCAGATTCTGTACATTTTCCTTAATTTCTGATAAGAGGGTATGATTGGAATATATTTGTTTCAATCCCTGTAGGGCGCTTAATGAGTACGTAATAATGAGTATATTCGAATCAATATATGTGCAGAGTTTTAGTGCTTCCTTAATAGCGTACAGCTCGGCGGTGAATATGCTACATTTTTTTCTAAGTTTCGAAGCTACGGAGTGTTTGTCATGGTAGACAGCTGCAACTACTCCATCCTTATTCTTGGATCCATCGGTAAAAATAAGTTGATAGCCTATATATGGCGATATCGTTTCTATCAGGGTTTCAGATGCATGATTTCTTGTGTAAGAAGAAAGAAGCAACCAAAAGAACAGTAGGGTCCACATCCTCACTAACGACAGCCACAGCAGTATTCACGATATGGGTTGCCTTAAGTGACTATTTCTTCATTCTCACGAGACTTTCTCTGTTCTTGTTGGAAATGTCCAAATAATAATCCCCTGAAAATTTGATATCTTTACATTAACTCTAAGTTGTAGAGCTATCGGTTCATAGTGACTCCCAGCTTAGAACAATCTGATATAATTGAATACGGCTGAGATATAGATATTTGAAAAAATATATATCAAAGTTTACGTGTATTTTAAATTGGAAATGTTTTAACGCTTTGAGCGAGTAGGTACTTAGAGATAATATTGAGAGCTCAAAGTGGTATTGTCATGAGAGATGTTGTAAGGATCAGGTATGTTTGTGTGTTGAAGTTGTTGTATTCAAATTCTGGCATCCGAATTTTCAAGAAGGTAATTTTGAACACGGCTGATATCCCCATATTTATCTGCTATTCTTCCAAGAGAGGTAGGAATTGTTGGGATATATAACTAGATATACACGGTGTCTCACGACGTTTTGACAGTCCAATTTATCGAAAACTGTTAATATGATATGTATGAAATTTGGCAGTCGTGACTGATGCTTAAATTGATTATAAAATGACTTCCGTTTTTCCGCTCATTTCGGGTCACGTGACCCCAACATAATTTTTTTAAATGGGACAACCGGTATAATATTCCAATTTTGGATATATCATTCAAAAACAAATTCAACGATACCACACTTGTCATCATTGTATTGTGCTGTGATGATAATAGCAGCTATTTATTTTTATTAAATTTATTAAAGCAATATTTTGCACTCAAAAATTTAGGTGGCTGTGAAACAATAGTATCAACAACATAGGTTGTCATTCATTATTGCTAGGTGAATTTTATTCAAGAACTGTCATTATTAGTCATATTCTTGTGAAGACACTGTAATAATAAGTAAATAATGCCTTCAATTTTTACTTACGTTGAATATGTTGACATGCTACTTATTTATGGATAATGTGGAAAAAACAAAACTCATGCTTAAGGTTTGTACAGACATCGTTTTCCTCATAGAATAACTCCAAGCAAAAATACTTTTGTCTATGTCGAACGGAAGCTAAGAACTGGTTCGTTTCCAAGCGGTAAAAATCAAGTTCCTCGTTAAAAGACCGCTCAGACAGATGACAATGTGATAAATATTTTGGCTTATCTTCAGGTAAATCCACACACCTCAATACGATATATTGAACAAAATTACAAATAAGTAGAAGTTCAATACAAAGTGTATTAAAAAATCACAAATACCATCCTTATGAAATACATTTAACACAAGGTTTAGTTCCTGCAGATCCGTAAAGAAGAATAAATTTTATTGCTGAAATGTTAGGACACATTAATGATGACCCTTCTTTTTTAGAAAAAATATTATGGAGTGATGAAAGTAGATTTCATAACAATGGTATTGTTAATCGCCATAATTGTAATTATTGGTCGCAGGAGAATCCTAAGTGGATGCGCGAAACCAATTTTTAAACAATATGGGGAATCAATGTTTGGTGCGGTATATTTAACGGTCGGTTGATTGGTCCCTAACATCAACGGGGCAAAGATGCTCAGATTTTCTTCAAAATATTTTACCAGAATTACTTGAAGATATTCCTTACATGAAAGGCAAACAATGTGGTGGCAGCAAGATGGAGCATCTCCTCACTTTTTTGGGCCAGTTAGAGAATATCTTAACAGCACATTTCCTGAAAAATGGATTGGTCGAAATGGTGCGATTCTGTGGCCACCCCGTTCTCCGGATATTACACCCTTAGATTCCTTTCTCTGGGGTTACTTAAAAGGGCTAGTTTATGTCACTCCCCCGAT
>CAJUYG010000180.1:35629-58430 GCA_910591675.1 Galerucella calmariensis
ACAATATGGTGTATGAAAGAACCTTTTCAACATCTGTGCAACAATTATCACTTGACGGCACCTCAACAGGAAGTATTCTTTAATATTCATTTCAATCGTATTCCGGCTGTTTTATCAACAATCTCTGTTCAAATTGAATACTAAATTAGTGAAAGCAAGTAATTAGTTATCACCCTTCATTAAATACTCGAATATAATCGATAATACATAACAGATCGACATTTGTATCGATAATCCAATAGATCACCTTATCTAGCTTGTCAACAACATTCTCTCGGATCTTTAATCGTTTCTAAGTTTTACTAGCTGATTTAATTCGCAACTGTCATCAATGTGGATCCTGCGGATTTCATGGAGCTTCAACAAAGCATCATTACACAGTTTGTTTCCCAGATTCACTCTCAGCAACCCAGATCATATTCCGCTCCGTAAGTGATGGATCAAATGAATTCATACCTTCTGTAAATACAGCTCTTCTTCCGAACTTCGATTGGAGAAGAGAATCTTTTCGCCATTACAAACAATTAGAAAATTATCTTGAGATAAAAAATGTCCTAAACAATAAACCCTATTGTATACGACTTCTTTTAAAATTAGGAGCCAACAACTTCACAATTGTCACTGCTCTTATTGCACCCCGAACAGCAACAGCATTGTCTTATGATTAACTTATTGGGTTGTTAGATATCCATCTTGCACCTAATAAAAATGTTTTCATTGCCCAACATCAATTTCAATCAACTTCAATTTCAATCAACTTATCAAAGCAACCTACAGTCAGTTCCTGACTTTGTAACAATAGTTCGAGGAGAGTTGACAGATTGTGACTTCGTTTCACCATGCGAGTGCAAGACGTCCATTGCTGATATATTTCTCAATTTACTAGAGGGTTGACGGACAAAAGCATCAGAGAACAACTTCTTCAGTCCAGATCATTAAACTTCAACAGCCCTGTTGAGAAATCGATTCATTGCCTTGGAGCATCTGAAATTCAGTTGAAAGTTCTTGCTCAGAAACCAGCAACGACTGTGGACAAGTGGTAACATAAAATATGTTACGGGAAAAAAACAACCCTAAATCGGTGCCGAAAAAGTAACACCCTCCTTTTTTTCGGTAAAAAAATATTAATGCACAAAAGTCCAACTTACGGTTTATTTTTTTAACCCACCGCGTGGTTTATCATAAAAGTTAGCAAAAAAAAAATAAATTTGGATCCAAGAAGTAGCGGTCTCACAGCTGGAACGTAGCGTCGGGTTGAGCGGTCCGAAAAATAAGGTCCTCTTTCACGGTGCGACTGACGTCGATATGATCTAGCGCAGTGTCGATGTGTTTCTAAAGATGGGGTTGCTCGGTGCTAATGCTGCACTGGGTGGTTGCGTCCTGTATACGTCGGGGTTGACTGGTACGGGCGGCCAGGTGGTTATGGACTGCCATCGATCAGGTACGGGGACTTTGTTAATCACACGGGCACACTCGGGCCAACTTGCCCACAGCGGGAGCAAAACAGAATAAACGGTTGGTTGCAGCTCTCCCGACGGTGGTTTTTGTTGGGGGATACAACATCCCTCCATTGTCCGGAATGTTGCCAGAGCTCCATATCCTCCATCTGTCGCTGATGAGGATGGTATCCGGAACATCAGGATGGCTGGGAGTCCTCCAATTGGAGGCTGATTGGATCCGCCACTACTAGTACATCTATCCGCGATTCGGCATTTGTCCAATAAGAAACAGAAGTTAACGGTAAACGAGAATTCGAAAAATATGGGTGTTTAAATCAGGGTATGGGCACTCTAAATATGCGAAGGTAGTGCCACCTAGAGGGCCAGATCAGTTCTAAACACACTAATGAAATTTATAATTTAATGAGATCTGTAACGCTGTTGGTAGTCGCAGGCCTAAAATTGTCGTTTTACGCTGTTTCACGCCATTTTACGCTGTTACCCGCCATTTTACGGTTCATATGTATTGTGATGTACTTTGTTCTTCAAGTTTGTTGTGGAATGTGAATAAGTTATTATCATCTATCATTAAAAATTATCGAAAAAGAAAAGTCCAAACTTATTGTGAAGGAATATAACAGATAGTGGCACTCGGTAAGTTTATTTCAAGTAAAGTTTAACAAAACATCTCTCATTACATAACAAGTAACAAATTAAGTAACAAGTAGTTTTTCTTTATACAGCTTCATACTTCCAATCCAGGAAGAACAGCTTCCAATTCAGTTGGAACGAAGGACTTGAATAGGTAATTTTCTTAATGTATATTTATTCTCCATAGTATCATTTTCATTGAATGTAATTAAGTGGGATTTTGTTCTAGATTATGAACCCAATGAACATTTATTTGTACCCTACTATGGCAGAGGACCACCATAAAAAACAACAATTCCATCTAAAAGCAAAGAGTTGGGAAGATTGTGAAGAAGATAAAGCGGTGTGGACTGGAAGTGGCTGAGGATGAGACGGTGGGGCTACTGGTGAAGGGGCGGAGCAAGGCAAGGGAAGTGGAGGTGATGGCGAAGGGAAGAAAAATTCGGATGGAGGAAGGCAAAAGTAAGGGCAGCATGGCTGGGGAGATTAAAGAGTAGTGTGAAAGGGCCGGGAGAGTGGAAGAGGATGGTGATTGGTAGGACGGTAGAGTGGAGTATGCTGTATGGCGCGAAAGTGTGGGGTGAAAAAGCTGGGGAGAATGCGAGGGTTAGACCACTCCTGCGGGTGCAGAGAGGGATACTCCTGAGGGTGGTGCATGCGTTAAGGACAGTGGGCGGGCTGGCAGCAGCGGTGCTGTCAAGGTCCTATCCATTAGACTTGATGGCGAGAGTCAGACAGAAATGCTGGAGGGGCGCGACAAGAGGAACAGGAATGGATGGATGAGGAAATGGAGAGAAGGTGGGATGAGTGTGAGGGCGCGTTAAAAGGAGCGATTGGGAGCAGGAGAAATTGGGTGGACCGGAAATTCGTGGAGGTGAACGACTTCTTGAAGCAGGTGCTCACAGGGCATGGGTCGAGAGTGGGTTACTAGAAACTGGAGTGTGCGAGAGATGTGAAGTGGAGGATGATGTGGGACATGGTGTTTAAAAGTTGGAATAACCAGGTAGTGCTGAAGAAGCTAGAAAATAAATTGGGAGAGGCGGTGTATTGGGGAAATGTGGTGGATATTATATTTACCCCTAACAAAAATTCGGGAAAATTCGGTTGGATTTCCAAAAAAGCGGTTGTCTGTGAGACGATGGTGGGTGACTTCCTAACAGATGTTCGGAAGATTGACTTGTTTCATTGACGTATCTACCAGGCCCAATACTCCTACAGGACTGGCTAATGACGGATGCCTTTCTATTTTATTATCGATGTCTATTGTAATGTAGGGGGTGTCACCTGTGTGTCACGTATATGGATGTTAATTGTTATGGTGTGAATGTGTTGTGTTTGAGCCCCACGTTATAGGGCGTCAATTGTGAAGTAAAGGATTGTGTTTATGCCTCACGTTGGGGACGTCAATTGTAATGTATAGGATGTTGATATTTTTATGTTTGATTAATTTATTTTGCTTTTTTACTTTTGTAATGGATGACTTTTACTTTATTTTTTTAATGGGCGCAAATATTTATTTTTGTAAAAAAAGATAAATATATTCAATAAACTGTTTTAAAATTTATTATTCCAAATTTTTCTATTTACCTGACTAACTAACTCAGTACGGACCTGTATCATTTAATTTCGAGACCATGAGATCTACTTTTTCTCAATCAGTGAATCCATCAGTTGCATTTAAAGAAATCCTGTCAGCTGTCCTTCTTTAACACGTGGTCAAAGTAATGAAGGGTGCGTTAGATAAAATATTTTTTGCGCGATCGATCTTTTTTGTCTATTTACAGCATCGGTTGTCAGGACGGTAAGTTGTGTTTACTGGTTTCTGAGTCGGTAAGTGATTCACTTACCGTTCAGATGTCGGCAAGTACATTACCCACCGTTCAGACGTCGGTAAGTACATTACTTACCGTTCACACGTCGGTATGTAAATTAATTAACGACGTCTTAGCCCTACATACGTTTAAGTGGTCCTAAATAATATATTACTTCATTCATTACACGAAAGGGACAAAAAAAATAAGAAGTTTTATATTTTTTTTCATAGCGATTCCTGGATTTTTCTGGGATTATTGCCTAACATCCTATTTACCACGCTTTTTCTACTTCAGTATCAACTTCACTCATTTTATATTAGTAAATTGATTAAAAATTCAAGTTCAAAGTATAGACTTTGAAATATAATCTTGAGTTTCACAGTACCTAAATGCATTTGTTTGTTTATAAATAATATCTTGGAAACACTTGGCAACTGTCCAACGATTATTAAATTATCATTGGCAAGTCGGCAATCGTCTACTTCATACCAAAATGCAAATATATTTTTCCTACAACCACTATGCAAAACACGCTTTTCTACACAAATTTTCATACGCAAAGCAGGCCTTTTCTTAATTCTTTTGATAACCGTTGGAAAAGTAATGCGAAAAGTACACGCTATGGCACTTTTCCGCACCGAAATGTCAAACAAAGCTACCTATGACCTTTTTTTGACAATTCAACCTAATAGTAAATTTCTTATTGGTGTAAAATTTTTAAATTTAAACCAAAAGTAAGTAAACTATTTATTTTAATTTATTTATTATAAAATCATTATCCTATCAAGCATTATTTTGACAATTATTAACCAAGATCAAAATACTTTATCTTTTAAGTTGTCCAATTTGAAGATTAAAAATACTCCTCCAGATATTATCGAAAAGGCTCAAACTGCAACCGAAAATTAGTAACCTGAGGTTTCAATACAAAATTTTACAATTAATTATACATTCAACTGATTTTTTCATTTATTTTCATATTGTAAGTTCTTTCTGATCAAAGTTTAAATAAAATAACTATATAAATTACTGTATTTCTTTCATTAATAAATGTGGTTGTAGGAAAAATATTGTGTACAACTCGCACACAAATCACTTTTCGACGCTTTGCGCACTAGTTGCACAAACTACTATTAAACAGATCGAGAAGAAAAAACGTCACTTTTCGTTCATTTCGAAGAGATTAAAGGTACATTTACATTCAATTACGCGCGTGCTTAAGCTTAAAATTTGCTCGCTTGACATATGACGTCTCCATGTATCCATTTACATTGAAAATTTCACTGCTTAAGCAAAAGTGAAATTTTCAATGTAAATGGATACAAAGCAAATTTTAAGCTTAAGCACGCGCGTAATTGAATGTAAATGTACCTTTAATTATTTTATTTGAAATTTATTTCAATACGACCGCGCAAAAAATGGTACCTTTGCCGTTACGTCATATACAATGTCCATCTTGATCTCTCATTCATGAAATGGTTTTACTGGTCTCCTTCGGTAAGCTCAGCCTCCAAACATTGCTGTCGACCGATAAACAAACCTTACCTTTCTTAATACTTAATATACTATATTTCTTTACGAAACAAAAGAAAAGGTTTATTGTTGATTCAAATGGAACAATTTTTACAGTGGCAAGTTAAAGTGAATCTTGTGATTCTTTTATCTAATATAGACAATGATTAAACGTTTAAAATGTTAGAAAGCATGTCATGATGAGAAATGTTATGGAAAGAAGTACCTACATCAATATTTTTGTGTTTGTGTATTAAACAGGTATGTTCATTATAATATTTATAGTGTTAAAAAAAAAACTTTTTGGATTCACAAACTTTGAATCATTACAGTTAAAAAAAATATTATATACACTAAGGAAAAAACAATCAAATCGTAAATAAGAAAAAGAATAAGTTGAATAATAAATTTTTTTCAAATAAATTCGAAGTTAATAATGTTCTTGTTAAATCTGTCGAAAATGCATTTATTTGTTTTATTATCCTTTCTGGATATTATGGCCTTTAATTTTATTGGGATACCTATCTGTCCTTTTTTTATATAGCAAATCTTTGTGGTATATTATCAATTTTTGAAATATTTCAGTTCAGCAAATTATACGAAACACCTTGTCATTCTTCTGCTTGATGGTGTGCTCGGTAAAAGCAACTTGTAGCCTTCCTGGAGTTTTTCTTTTCCTGATTAGCGGAAAGACATTCGTCTACCATAGACAAACAACAGCTTCTGCATAGATCTAGTTGGTTTCGTCGGATGTCTGGATTTTGAATGTCACTGCACTTTTTCTGACAGTTTGAATAGGAATATCCGTCCTTACGGGGTAAGTTTGTTGTTTGTTATCTTTTTTTATAAATATTTCACTTAGAGGTTATGTAGTTGATAGGGCAAGTGTTTTTTATGGACTGACGTGAGCTCGATGAGTTTTTACTTTTAAGGAACATGCAAGTCAAAGTCCACTATGTTAGTTCGATATACGAGGATGATTAAAAGTTGATTTCGTAATTTTGCTTTTCTTTCACGCACTTTTTTCCCGTAGGTAGGTACTTAATCATAATTACACTAAAAATAACACTTACTGTACAATTTCAGATCATAAAGTCTTTTACAAGCTTAGCAATCTAAGTTTAAACATTTCTTATTTTTCATGATGCTTTCGTTGATATTTTACAATTTCAAGCCTTTTAGTTTATCAAAACCTTTGATAACTAATTCTCACATCCTCTATTTGCATTTACATGTTTATTTTATATCTACCTACAAGTTTTATAATGAATAATTTTTTTAGGTTCAATAATGGAATATGAGGTAGTGAGAATAATTGATTCTGACAGTTAAAATAGGACTCCTCCAATTTGGGATTGTACTAGTATTTTATGTGAAGACACCAAATAATAGATAGCTACTCTTTTATTCTACTATTCTCATACTTCAAAATCGCATTAAAAGACAAATTTGACAGTTATGCATACGAAAATAATCTGTACGTATTTCCAATTGTCTAGAAATAATAATACTCAGGTATTCGATTATTCAATCAGATCCTAATTGTGATTCTTATGACTTCTAGTCATTTATACACTGCAGAAATTCAATCTTTATTAAGTTTATCTACAGTTTGGGTTATATTGTACATTGTTGTATTATCATTCCGTTACAATATATTTCCAGTTCCCAACTCCAAACGGAAATTATACTTTCGGAGAACTTCGTGTCCTAAAATAATATCAGCTATTAGACCAGGGAATTGCTTTAAAGAACCCTCCATAGTGATGTCTTCGATTTTCCAATCAAGCTCAAAAGTTTCTCTCTTGTCCATTAGCTAAACGGGCCTTCGTACCTGGACGGGCGGTAATTTGCTTTCTTTGGGATAATGTCTTAGCTACTTGATCACCAATGTATTATTTTGCTGCTCCGGTATCTAACAATGTCCAGAACGTGTAATTCACAATTTCGACGTCTATGTGCGGTCGGGGGTCGGTAGGTATGAGAGGCGAAAGCTGTGTCGGCCTTTCCTCGGTACAGCTTCGGATTAGTTTTCCTGTCTTCTGCAGAAACAATCTCTCGAAAATACTCCTCCTTTTTGTCAACGAGCACAAATTATCTTAGGTGGGACTTGGCAATTGCCTCGGTAGTGTCCAGAATACGGAAACAGATAGCTGGACGGGAAAATGATCTAGACAGTTGATGAGAAGTATTCGGAGGCGGACGGCGGGGAGGATCGTCGGGTTCTCTGGATAGAGTAGTGTTGTGCGAAGGCCCATATCTCGGTGTATTTATTGGCTGCAGACGGGGATTTGGTCAACGGTTCGGTCCACTGTGGTTGGGTACATACCGGAGTTCTTTCCAGAGGAGCTCATATTCCGTTACTGCTTGAAAAAATGTGGAGAAATCATGATAGTCCCCTTTCCCAATTTGCAGACGGTATCGGGAGTTAGCTTTCCATGCCTAAGCTAGAGAGTTGGAAGTTCGGTAATATATTATGTAGCGGCGTATTCATTTATTCTTTGTAAACGTCGGTCTATCTCGGCTCCTAAGTCAAACTCGTAATTAACGGGACAGAAGAAAATACGGAAATTTGTTTCAAATTCCTTCAAGGTCGTGTACCTTCTCCGGCTGTTACGGTACCATAATGCGGGTTCACCTGATAGTAATTCCGGTTCTCTTTCTGGAAATTATTTGTCCTACATATCTATTCAATCCTCTCTATAAACGAGGCAGGATCTCCACGGTTCCCAAAAGACACCTTCCAATTGTATACATTTTTCGGTGGAATTGACATAGCGGTCGAGTAAATAACAGGTTCTGTCTGGTCAACAGTAAGTTGCGGAGATCTATTTCTTCGTCTCAAAAAGTTAACCAGTCCATTCCGTTTTTCCGGAAGGATTCCCGCAACGGATAGATTTCTTTTTTGTAGATGGTGTAGGTATGATATGTGAGAGGGCGTGCGGATGCAAATGAGTGGAAGAGTCTTGTTGATTGAATGATTCATTCAATATATTAAACATAAACTTAACACAACGTGTATAGTAATCTGTGGTGGGAAACAATTCTATTGAAAATAATTGAGAACCGGAAAAGCACTAAGAAGACATTTGTACATCTGTCATATAACAGTGTACCAACCATAGACAAAATAAAAGAGACGGATTGAAGTATAGGTGGTATGAGGCACAACGTTTCTGCGCAACTGACCCGCGCATCAATAGTCGCTTCGGTCGTGAGAACTACAACACTTTTTACAAAAGGGAAATAGAATAAAATGGTTTAAAAAAATTTAAATTACATTTCTCTTCACTATTTATCCTTCAATGTCAATAAATATTATGAAATATCCTAGTATATCAACTTTTAAGTCATTAAAAATGGAAATATACAAAATCAATCATACATTGGCTGGTGTGAATCTAGCTCCTGCTTGTCAAAGTCATAGTGAAAGTGTCAATAAGTATTCTCAAAATAGTGAGTCGGATTTAAAATTAGCTTATTTATAAATTTATTTAGGATTGTAGTTCTAATTGAGGAAATAAAAGTAAGTAAACCCTTAAAACATCACCAAATATAATACGTCATAGTTGTATTGCAAAAATTGTAATACTTAGTAAATATTTTTGGCCACTTCGCAATTTGTAGTAAAAATAAAACATTTTTCAAATTTCCATCTGATATTAATCAAAGTGAACATCGAGGTACAACATTTTAGAATTTATTTCTACATCAAAGGATCAAAGGTTGTGTATAGATCATTTTAATAGGTAATAATGCATTCATAGGTTCATTATGCAAAATACTTATTAGATTTGTTTTACCTTTGCAATCCTTAGATCATACACTACTACCAAAAGTAGTTGAACATAATAATAATACCCAAGCTCTTGAAAATACTGTAGCTATATTGCCTGTGAAATGAAAGATTATTTTTTCTAACAAAGAAACTCATCTACCTAACAAATGCATTTTATTTATTTTGTTTCAGAACTGTTCCTGTCTTCATAGAAATTGAGAATCTACCTTCTAACTCCCTTTTATTCAAATTTTTGCAGTTTTTGTGGATAATTTCAAAATAATGTGCAATTGGATGTGATATTGGATTATCTTTCTTAAATATAATGTAAGTTTAGTAAAAATATGTTATTTTGTGATTAATAATATGTAAATGTTCGATGAATTGATGATAATAATATAGATGTAGATTATTTGTTATGTTATTATGTGCAGTTTAATAAAAATTTCAAATTAGTGTTAATTTCTCATTTATCTAATTTATGTGTCTTAAAATTGTTTATTAACTATAATCATTTCATTGATGAAATTAGTTTCAATTTTTTGTAATGAAATAATTATATAATAAATAATTTTTAAACAAATTGTGAGATTTACATAACCACAATCCAAACTAACCAATTTAAATATCCCACCCTCAAAAATTAGTTCCAACAACCCTTCCTGGTGCGCTTCGATCGACGTGATGCCATACAGGGTCGACAACTCTCATTATATTATATTTCTCTATGGTACCAAACTCAGAAGAGGTACCAACAATATCAGATTTGTATAGGTTTGCAACTAAATTTACATTTGTGACTTAGGCAACATTCAATACACTAACAGATGGTTATTTAATTCTCCGTTTTAAGTAAGTACCTATACATAACCAACATACTCGATGGTCTATGGCTTCTTCCACAGAACTTACGGTCGGTAGTTGGGGCGGTACTGGAGGAATGGTTACTGTTTTCTCAGTAGCTTCACTGTCAAATAGAAAAGTTTTGTCCAACTCCCTAGAATTTCTCTTAGATATTTACTAAATATCTCCTCATCTTCTATTGTAAGTAGTTGAAATTATTCAACTTAGAACGGTTGAGAAAAAATTTCTGGTACTGGAAACAAACGCCAAGAAAAAAAATTGAAAATGGAATAAAACAGTTTCTACTATAATCCTCTCTGGAACAATACGGTAAATCAAAATAACAATTCCTGTCCAAAACAACATACAATACAAAAAATCAAAACCGGAAAAACGGTCCCTACTCAACTACCTACTATTTCAAACACGCATGATGTTCCTGTGCCATGTAGTCCGGGTCAGGCTTCTACAAATGTATAATCAGAGCTTAACGTCCAGACTCTAAAACACAAATTAGCAGCCATGAAAGACGAACCACTGACCATTCACCAAAAATATCGAGAAATACGCTACTGGATTAATCCACTTGCCAATGGGAAGATACCTTCAGAAGAGTTCCTCCACAGGCATATCCGCACACATTTGGACGCCTAAAACAGATCTAAGCAGTGCAGTCAGCAGCACAATTACGACCAGCACGACAATTATACTTTGGCAAGTTTATCTGAAGCCGTGAAAGGAATGCAGTCGAAATCATTCGACATTGCCACGTTTAACTATGAAAAAGCTAAGTATGTAGTGATAATAATTAGAAAATAGAAAAGGGACTTTATTATTAACAATATTAACAATATGATTAAATGTTAACTCTTCACTGTGTTTTTTTCCTTGGATTTTGTCTATTAACATTATTTTTCCAATTTATGAATATTAGAAGATGAACACTTTTCCAAACTTGCTATGGACTTTTTCAAGCTCTGGCAGCGTTGTGCGAAAGCCATAATGACCACACCCTCCGAACTACATAATTAATGATTTTTATCGAAGGGCCAGACCAGCTGACTTCTTATTGGCAGGCGCCCGCATGAGTTCTCTCTCACTTCGTCAATTTTTTGATATTGATTTATCCAGTGGCGTTGGTATTGTCGGTGACATTTGTATTTCCAGTTTTACTTGGTGAAATAGGTACCGTACGCCATTTGCACATATATGTCAGATGGGCGCCATGTTTCCTCGCCTCTTACCGATGCCCCGTAGTTTCTGATAAACTTGCCAAACTATAAGTGTGGGAGACCGAGGGTTAGCACACTTCTACGGAATCAACAAAAGCCATTGAAACCGGGAAATAAATTTGGTCAGCTGCACTACTCAGTAGAATTGGACGATGAGTTCATTTTCAAGCGTCACATCGACCAGTAAATCAAGTTACACATCAACAAAAAGAAAGTAACAATTGGGGTATACTCTCCAGCTGAAGAGCATCAGCTGGAGATCCAGTCCAGCCCAGACCTTGGCAACTTGGTCACCATTTAAGCAGGACCAATCCCACGTCCAGAACAATCGACACTCACTCTTCCTCCAGCCTCTACACCTAATCAAGAGCAACAGCCACGCCGTTCTTCCAGGTCTCATCGCTTGCCTCAATATCTAAGAGACTACATCCTAAATTGGAATAATTCAAGTGTGGACGAATTGTAGAGACTAGTTAAGTATTAGTAGTGAGTAAGTGATAGTGCTGTCAACCTGCCAATCATGATTTATGTTAGTGAATGCAGTTATAGGTGTTGATTCTTCGTATAATATGTATAATATATAACCAGTTTACGTCCATAAGCATTATTTATTTCACCTAAGTCCAGAGTTGCAAATAATGCATTTTTTTTTCAATGCGATGACAATTCATTGCTCATTTTTTTCATAATGGGTAATGTATTCAATTTCCATTATACATTAATTTTTTTTAATGATGAATTAAATTAATTCCATTAAATTTTTTTTTATGAACAATGTATTTTTAGTACATTTTAAATTTTAATTCTTAATGAGTAATGAAAAATTTTTCATTACAATTTTTTGTCTAAATAATTAATGTAATTTTGTTACATATCTCATTTTTTCTTTTATTTTTAATGGGTTAAAAATGAGTATTTCACAGCTCATTTTGGTCAAGTAAAAAACAATTTCTAGTCATTTATTTTACTTTTTGGTAGATTAGAGGAATAAGAGTATTTGTTCTGATTTTAAAAAATTTTGCTACTGCTTGATTGAAAGATAAGTTGGGATGGGTGAGGCAAGGTAAAACAAGAATTCCTCGATAATAATTTATTCCATCGACTGAATTTTGCAAGATTTCGATTTTTTTTATTTTCATTGAATTTAACAATTGATTTCCGAGAATTGGGAAAAATTTGGGAAAAAGCAAATTTGATCTCAAAATTTGAGAATTTTTTCAAAAATTCAAAATTTTATAAAAAATCGAAAATTTTTTTGAAAATTCAAATTTTTTCCAAAATTGAAAATTCTTTCAAAAATTGAAAATTTTGGAAAAAATTAATAATTCCATGAAAAATCGAAAATTTGTTCGAAAATTGAAAATTTATTCAAATATTGAAAATTTTTTGGAAAATCGGAAAATTTTCTTAAAAAATTCATCTTAAAAACCAATACAATAGTTAGATTTCTATTAACCCTCCTGAAAATTAGTCCAGTGGGAAAAAAATCAAGTATTTCAAGTGAAAAATGTGATATATTCATTTTTGATCTGGAAGTTTCTAAAACTTAACTTATTTGAGATTTGTATTATTTTAATGACCAATGTAATTGATACACATTTTTTTTAAAGAATAATGATGTATGTTTCGTTACTCATTAAAAATTTTTAATGGATACACACACAACCTTGATGAGCCCGTCCCACCCAGGATGTTCCTCAATAAGCGAGGTACATCTCCGAGGAGGACTTCCACCACTTCCCCCCATCTTATCCGATGGGTCTCATTATCATAGTTCGCGTTTCGGCGTACAGCTCGTCCCTAGCTAAAAGGGCTAGCAGCTGGGGGCGAGCCGTCTTCTCTTTGGCCGTGTAACCTCGGTGGTTTTTTCTTCGGCGGTCTTCCGTTGTGTCTGTGTCTTCCGTTGTGTGTGTTTGCGCTGCCTCTACAAAGTGCGTCCTCAGCCGGCAATTTCGGCTGAAAACACCCTTATAGAGTGTGTCTTCTTTTCTTTCGATCTCCTACAAGCGACTTTAAGCCATTAGCTGAGCTAATAGCTTTGTCACCTGTTCGAGGATCTGTTGTTTTGTTGTTGTCGTCGTTGTTGCTTTCTTGTTAGCTGCGGCTTGGGCGTAGCTGACTCCTGTCTTCTTTACTGCTGTTGCTGTTGTCCTTGTCTTCTGGTTGTTTGCAGCTTTTGGGCATCCTTTGTAGTTTGCCGGGTGTTCTCCCTGGTAGTTTGCGCAGGTGGCCGGCTTGGTCTTCGGGCAGTCGTTGGATGGGTGTGGTCCTCCGCACTTCACGCATTTCGTGTTTACGTTACACGTCGTCTGTCCGTGGTGAAAGCCTTGGCAGTTGTAGCACTGCGTCGGCCCTTTTCCTCTTCTTTGTTCTTCCCACCTGATCCTCACGTTCTGGATGCGTTGGATTTTCCGGATTTTTTCTTTCTCTTCAGGCTCCAGCTCCACCAGGTAGATGGGTAGCGGTCTTCTCTCTCCGAATCTGGAATGAAGTTGGGTTAGTCGTTTCATACTTACCCCTTGTCTCTCGATTTTTTCCTTGATTTCCTTGGTGTCCTCGCAGAGCGTTAGTCCTCGGATGACGATCCTTGCCATCCTTTCTTCTTGTGGCATATACGTATACTACTCCACTTCTCTTCTTTCTTCTCTCAGGCACCTTGTGAGGTTCCTGTAGTCCTCTGGTCCGTCGCAGGGTATTTTCATTCCGAGTCTTTCCCGGATTGTTATGAACCTCGTCTTTATGTTTCTTCTTTCGATTTCTTTTCTTACGGAGCTCCAGTGGTGGATGCTCCGCAGAATGACGGGTGGTGGTCGGAGCGTCGTCGTTGTCTTCTTGTTTTCGCGGATGGCCTCGTCCATCATCGCTTCCTCGTTGGCTTTCTTCCGGGCGCCGGCTTCTTTTTTTTGTATTTCCCTGATGGATATCACTTCCGTGAAATCCATCTCCTCTTCTTCACTCTCTTCGTCTTTTCTTGGGGATTCTGTCCTCTGCGTCTTTCTGCGGACGCTTTCTGATCGGCTTCGGCTTCTCTTCTCCTCTTGCATTTCTTCCATTGCTTTTGCCATGCTCTCCATGGCTTTTCTTAGTCCTGTAATTTCCTCTTCCATGCGCTGGATGGTTTTCCTCATCTCTTCTGCGGCTTCTTTCGCTTATTCTGCTTCTTTCTCGGCCCTGTCTCTTTCATCTCGGAGTATCTGCCTTATTTCCATTTCTTTCATCATTTTCGTGGTTTCTTCCTGAAATTTCATGACTTCTTCCTGTTGCTTTGTGCTTTCTTGCACCACGTTTTTTGCGTTCTTTATGGCTCTTGTTGCCTCGTTGTCTCCGCTGTCCGAGTCCGATGTTGTTTCCATTGTCCTCCTTGTCCTGTTGCTAGCGTGGCTGCTAGCACGGTTATCGTTCTTCTTTTTGGGTAGCATGTTAATAGTTCCTGTCCTCCACAGGTCCTAAAACATACAAAACATCTATCAAATCCGGACTTAAGAAATAAAAATATTTTTCAAGACTTTCATAAATAGAAAATAAGTGTTAAAAAACACTATTTGCGTTGAGAACGCTGTTTTCGTCGTCTGATTAGCTTTCGCCGGTTCGGCTGATAAAAATCAGCCTCCGTCCGATCTGCTCCGCTTGCTTCAGAGTATTCAAGACACGTCCTTCCTACTCGGCTGCTCGCTGTCTTCTGTTTTTTAATGGATACTGCATTGTTAGACTACTCATTAAATCGTTTAATGAGAATTGAAAATTTTTACATTGAAAATATATTTTTAATGCACAAAGGACCATAATTACATTTTCATTAAAAAAAAATGACAAATGCATTATTTTTTACATTAGGATTTTTGCAACTCTGCCTAGGTCATAATAATACTACTCATAGACGGCAGAATTTCGTGTACATACGAGTAGAATTTGATGTTTGGATAATCTCCACGCGATGTCTTCGGTTGTTAAATAGAGTCATGCATAAAGCTGGTTCGAACGATCTTGGTATGATGGTCTCCTAAGGCAAAATGTCATCCGGGATGATCGCTGTTGCAAAGAATCTAGCATACGATCTCTAACCAAGAGATACAATTCTTGATTCCATAATTTTCAAACCTCCTATCGATACTAATTGGTCTATAGGTAGTTTTTAGTCAATCTCGTTGTACTTCTTGAGAATTGGTGTTACAGATGTTACCCTCCAACTATTTGATGCAGAGGATTTTTTTGACGAGCTGTCCATAATCATACTGAGTAGATAACGTTCAAAAGTCCTGTGTGAGTGAGATCTTATGTTAAACGATGTATTATTTGTTGTAATAAATAACTCACCGATATTCTCTGTTTGTTGAATGCACTAGTATACTTGCCAAATTATAAGGATACACTTATAGTTTGGCAAGTTTATCTGAAGCTACGGGGCATCGGTAAGAGGCGAGGAGATATGGCGCATATCTGTCATAAGCGTACAAATAATGGCGTACGGTGGCTATTTTACCAAGTAACACTGAAAATACAAGGTCACTAACGATACCAACGCCACTGGATAAGTCAATATCAGACAATTTAGGAAGTGAGTGGAAATAACACACGCACGCGCTTGCCAATAAGAAGTCAGTTTAGGAACTGTCTAATTTATTTCTCGAATATAAATATATCTAGACCATTGGCAGTCCGAATAAGTGAACATAAAAAATATATCAAAGATAGGGAGTTCTTTAAGTCAGGTATTTGTAAACATGCTTGGGAAGAGGGGCATAAAATTCAATGGGATTCGACAAAAATAATATTGAAAGAGCCCAATAATAAAAGAAAGTGCTTTAATACAACTAAATGCAGATAAATGTGTAGCTAGTATTTCAGCCGAATGTAGTCAAATTTGGTTACCAATGTTAGAAAACAAAAATTTCCAATAATCAATTACCTCTAATTACCACGACAGCGAAGCCGGAGTGCTCGAAATAGAGCAAGTGTTTAAAAGACCAGTTATCCACAAATACTTTACGCTATCTTTTTTTATTGGTGCACTTTGAAATTATAAATACTGGTCTATAACTAATACAACAACAAGAAATGAAAATCATAGATGGAAATAAGAACTAAATGGCAAATAGTTGAATTCGTGATGTATATCGTTACCCTAATTCGCAGATGTCGGAAGTCCAGTTTGATTTTGATTTTACAGGGGAGGAGAAAAACAGGGTTGAATTATCAGTGGTTCATGATTCTATTTTGGTGAACTACGTAATTTAGGGTTAGAATCTGTTATTTTGGAACTGTATTTGGAAAATAAATTTTTAGGATGGTATTAAACGAGATGGTGCCAAAAACCCAATTTTGGCAAAAATGGACTTACGACAATTGCGAATTACGGTAACGATATGATGTATACCTTGCGTTGTCATGGAAATGAGAAAAACATAAACTAATTTGTATTTTGATGGAAGTTCAACCTTATTGAGTTCTGTGAATGTCAATAGTATTAATTTAAATACCATTTCCTAAGATTTGTTTTTCAAAGTTCGATTTAAACACACTGAGGCGTGCTTTAAATAGGTAAAATAGTTCACCAATAAAAAAATATTTTATTTTACATTTTACCAGAGATGTGATATACTATGAATGGACCTTAATAAAATTTGACAACAAAGTTTTGTAGTCTTAAACTTCAAAATATTATTGATTGTCTAGTTGTCATATTTTTTTCGTTGTGTCAGATAGGGACCAAAAATTATTTTTTCTACGAGCGGGCGGAATATTGAATTTTCCAAACACATTTTAGTGTGGAAAATTAATTTTTCCGCACCGTGTAGAAATAATTTTCCGCACCGTGTGGAAATAATGTTCCACCTCAATATATCAAATTAATAATAAGCCGGTATATTATAATGGCTGCGAAATGCTTTAGTTACCATGTGTAACTAACCAGCTATTTACTTTCATTTTTGTTTGTTTATTGTCAGAAAACTTTCAGTGCATTTTTAAAATATTTTGAGGAAAGCATCTGCTATAAATTTAACTAATGCAAATAATTGTACTTTTACAATAAAACATAATATAAATAATAAAGTATTAGATTTTGACATGTAACTATTATTGTTAATAATATTTTACTTTATGTTTACTTTATCAATAATCTAATAAAATATGTTTATAAATAAACTATAAGCACTTATAATCAGATAAATATATCTTAACTTTTGATTAGTTCTGTTGACTTTCCTCACGCTCGCAGAAAAACTATTGTACCTAACACTCGCGGAAAATGTTTTTCCGCACTCGGCTGCTTCACCAAACTCCGCTACGCGTCGTTCGGCGAACGGCAGACTCGTGCGGAAAAAGTCATTTTCCGCACTTGTTAATAAATAATAAACATGTAATCGTAGTGTTAATAAATAACTGTTTGTTTTACAAAAATACTATTTTTAACCAGTGTGAAAAGTACAAATATCATCATAAACATGGTCCTTCGATATGGATAAAATGCAAAAATAAGTGAAGCCAGTGTAATAATTGCAATTAATTACAAAAACTATTGTCGAACACGTGTTAACCTCAACCGAAAATTACAACTGGGCTGCAAATACAGTAGTCCAAACCAATAGTCGTCGACACTGCAAGTCATTCCTGTAGGCGGACTATCTAGAACTCAAAAATTATCGTACCTACGAAGAAGAAACAACGATAATACAAAATACAACTGTAAGTCCGTTCCAATTCTTTATTTTTATCGAATTTTAACATTCTCCTAATAGTCCTTATAAACAATTCATATATTTAATTTAATTTCATATTCCAATATTTCGTGGGATTTTGGCTTTGAATTTATAATGCCTGACGACGTGCAAAATGCTACGGATTTTAATGAACTCGAATTCAAATTGTTGATTAAGAAACGGGGCGCTGTTAAACGAGAACAAGCGCATTTCAAAATTTTCTTTGACAATTTTTTTGATTTAGTCGGGGAGTGGGCATTAATCGAAGTTGAAAAAACAAAGATGATTGATTTAGAAGCGCGTTTGGATTGATTTCAAACAATTTTAACGAAATACGACGAGATACAGGGCGATATAGAATTAATGAAGGAGGATGAGCAGTTTCTAAATACCCAAAGTACAGAAGGGGAACAATTTGAACAAATATACTTTGAAAGTTTGAGTAGATGTAAGGTGTTCATAACAGATTATTATAATCATTTCAACGAAATTAAATACTCTAAAGGTACTGCCAGTAATAATTCATTAACTAATAGTCCCACAAATGGGAATAATGGGTCACAGCCGCAAGGAGTGAAGCTTCCTGAAATAAAATTACCTAAGTTTTCCGGCCAATATGAACATTGGCTGGAATTCAGAGACACATTTGACTCTTCAATAAATAAAAATGCAGCTTTAAGTGAAATTCAGAAGTTTCACTACTTGCGCTCGGCCTTAGAAGGTAGTGCTGCTCAAATTATACGTGCTATTGAATTCTCGTCAAATAACTATACAGATGATTAGTGCACTCTATTATCTAGATATAACAACGGGGGTGTGCTAGTTGACAATCATGTAAAATCAATTTTCGATATTCCGCAAATGGCACATGAATCGTCAACGGAATTTTTGTATTAACTTATAAATTGGACAAAAAGACAGCCCGTGAGTGGGAGGAAAGGAGAGTTAGAATTTCCAATAAAACAAATATGCAAAATAGTGATGAAATTATCTTACCATCCTTTGAGGATTTTTCGAATTTCATGAGACAAAAAACTGATCTGTTGGAAACTCTAAGTTTAACCGCGGAACGGCCAGCGACAAAGGGTTCTCGCGCAACTCATGCAATAAGTCATAATACTAAAGATTCTAATTCTACACGAGCTTCAAATAATGTACAATGTGTATTCTGCAAAGATGCTAAGCACTATATACAATCTTGTTCAATGTTTTTAAATTTACCGGTTAACGATAGGTTCGAAAAGATTAAGGGTCTTAACCTTTGCATAAACTGCCTGCGTGGCAATCATACAAGTAAACATTGTTTTTCCGGGTACTGCAAAAAATGTCGCGACAAGCATAATATACACTATTACATTTTGAAACAAAACCAAAGGCAAGTACGATTAATAATAGGGAAAATCAAGCAGCGGACCAACCTTTTTCTGCTCCGCCAGAAATTTGAAAAATCGCTAATTATGCAGTTAATAATGTCATATCTAAGCATTAGTTCACGTTCAGGGCAAAACCGGTGAGTTACAAACATGTCGCGTACTCTTAGACTCAGCTTCTCAGTCCAACTTCATTACAAAGGAGTGTTGAGAGAGGCTCGGGGTGGATTGTTTTTCGGTGGATATATCAGTCATCGGTATCAACCAGGTCACTTCCAACCATTGATCAAATGTGTTCTATTTCTCTTCATTCAATGTTCAATTCATTCAAATCAAAGGTTTTTTGTCTTGTCACTTCCATTATAAATGATCAACTACCAGAACAAAATGTCAACGTTTCAACTCTTGAAATACACGGTCATCTTCAACTGGCTGATTCGAGGTTTGCAACAGTAAACAAAATAGATATTCTTCTAGGAGCCAGTATCTTCTATAATTTAATGTGCATAGGACAGGTTCGTCTAGGGGTAAACAAACCTATTCTTCAAAAAACCGTTTTCGGATGGGTGGTCTCAGGATCAACATATCCCACAACTTCTTCACAAACTACTTGCATTCATGTATCCAATGCTGATCTTCAGAGCCAACTTAAATTGTTTTGGGAAACGGAGGAGGTCAATCCAGAAAGTCAGGTGGTATCCAGCGATGATCAACAAGCGGGAGAGATCTTTCAAAAAACCACTTGCCGTGATCCCTCTGGTAGGTTTATTGTACAAATCCCATTCAAACAACTGCCGTCACTACTGGGCAACTTTCGAATTACCGCGTATCGGAGGCTGAAATCGGTACAATGGAAACTATCAAAAAATCCAACTATGACTACTACGTATACCGATTTTATGCAAGACTATTTAAATCTGGGACATATGAGTCCTAAAACCTGCAACTCGGAACTTTCATATTTTTCACTCCATCATGGAGTTTTTAACGAAAACAATCAAACTACAAAGCTGCGAGTCGTATTCGATGGATCGGCACGGACCGACTCCGGTGTTTCGCTCAATGATTTGCAACTTGTTGGTCCTACCATTCAGGACGACCTTCTATCTATTTTACTCAGATTCCGTCAACACCAAGTAGTTGCGTGTGCTGACATTATAAAATGTTTCGACAAATCCTCGTAGATCCTTTACACAGACCACTACAGAAGATACTCTGGAGTGAGACGCAAGACGTAGAAGAGTTCGAATTAAATACCGTTACTTATGGTATGGCATCCTCTCCTTGGCTAAGTGTTAGGTGTTTGAAGTTCCGCCTACTGCCCAGGAGACGAGCCAACATGTCCTCCACAGGTATTAAAGGCTGTCGTAGACTATTGCCGAGAGAGGGACATGCAGCTTATAGTAGGATGTGATGCCAACGCCCACCATACCATCTGGGCTAGTACGGACATCAAAAAAAGAGGTGAGTCATTTTATGAATTCATACTTAGGGAAGGGTTATTTATTGCCAATAGAGGTACAGAACCTACTTTTGATACAGTTGTTAGGAAAGAGGTTTTAGACCTGACCTTGAGTACCAACAAAATAAGTGATAACATAGTAGCTTGGCCTACTACAGTAGCAGTAGCCTACCACCACTACATATCCTCATACAAGGAAATGGAAGATCTGTTAGTCACAGATTATTACAGGGACCTTCTCCGATAAGCCAAGAACACGGTAAGGTCTACAAAGAGCTATATGAAGAAATAATGGCAGATCCAATACTGGGAATGCCATCGGATCGGATTGCCCCACAATATAGCTTTAAAAACGACTATACAGTTTACATCCCAGAGAGAAAGGACTGGGAAGCAGGGCCTCCTATAACAGCGAATATCAACTGGTATACTGATGGCTCGAAAACAGACTCCGGAGTAGGAGCTGGAATATATGGGGTACAAGAGAAGATAACGATCTCTCTAAGCCTAGGGAAACATGCTACTGTCTTTCAGGCAGAGGTACTGGCGGTGCAATGCTGTGCAGAAGAGTTGATGAGACAGGTCGATAACCAAAGAATCGTCATCTACTCCAACAGCCAAGCAGCACTTAAGGCGATACGCTCATATAAGATAACATCAAATCTGATGTGGAAGTGTCGGAAGGCCCTAAACAGACTAGGTAGTCATAATAGAGTGATCCTAGCATGGGTACCAGGTCACCAAGGAATAAAAGGCAATGAAAAGGCTGACGAATTAGCCAAGCAGGGAGCAACGGAGGTCATGATAGGGCCAGAACCTTCCTGTGGAATTGTAAAATGCCTAAGTAAAGAGAGCATCCACAAATGGATAAACAACCAGGCGTTGCGCTGGTGGTATGAAACCCCAGGACAAAGACACGCAAAATTATTCCTTAAAATCCCTTCGACAAAACTGTCACAGTCAAAGTCGGGAAACGACGAGGATGATGGTGGGAATGTTGACCGGACATTGTAGGCTGAGGAAACATATGCACACAATTGGCCTTGCAGATGACAGCCTATGCAGGTTCTGCCAGGAAGAAGAAGAAACCGCGGAGCACATACTCTGTGAGTGCGAAGGCCTAGCAAAGGTGCGGTTTCACCTATTGCAAAGGTGCGATTTCACCTATTCGGAGATGAAAAACCGAGGGCAGAGAGCTACGCAAAGGAGGCGGTATCCAGGCTATTAAGTCTAATAGGAAGAATAAAGCTAGATATTGTGCTCTAAATATAGGGAGGACCACAATAGATCTGCAAAGGTCGCAGTGGGATAGGACAAAGAGCCACTCCAATTCTAATCTAATCTAATCTAGGTGTTTGAAACAATTGGCCTTGGAAAATGCCGATGTATACCTACCCCAAGGCGTCTGAAGTCATTGCAAAAGATTTCTATATGGACGACCTTATTACCGGGGGTGATAAAGAAGAAGAAGTTATGAAACTTTGCGATGAAGTCACAACTATCCTTTTGTCAGAATGTTTCCATTTACAGAAGTGGGCCTCTAATAGTAAGAATCTCCTTGATAATGTGCAAGCAAAAAACCCTCAAGCCATCTTCAAGCTAGGGGATGGTGAAAAAACTAAGACCTTGGGGATATTCTGTCTAAGTCCTCCTTCCTTCACGTCAATCACCAAACGTCTTGTGTTAAGTGACATTGCCCAAATTTCTGACCCTTTGGGGCTCTTGGGTCCTTGTATCATCGTTGGGAAGATTATCCTACAGAGACTTTGGGGCTTGAAAACCTCTTGGGACGAATCCCTACCGTCTGATTTAGACACAAGGTGGAGAGACTTCCGTCTACAATTGCAAGCTTTAAACCGATTGGAAATACCTAGATGCGTTGTGTGTTCAAACTGTATTGATTTCCAAATTCATGGCTTCTCCGATGCATCTATGGAAGCTTATGGTGCATGCCTGTATATCCGAAGCGTCGATCAAGATGGAGCTGTATCTGCGAGGCTAC